>OMLM01006894.1:8066-40105 GCA_900302695.1 Helostoma temminkii | reverse complement strand
GTCACTACACACATGCACATACAGTAATTACAACACTATGACTCCCTCCTTGACAGTTCTGCTTTGACGACCTTGCTGCTGAACAGAAACTGTTTTAACAGCCCTTGCTGTTGAGCAAAGAGGATGGCGTCTCCTGAGTGATACGGATCGATAGTAGGTCCCGGTGAAGTGTGCCTCCTTTATAGCCAGTGAACCTGAGCCAGAAGGGTTAAAGGAATGAGGGAGGGCAAGGGCAGGCAGGGACACAGACAGAATTCTTGATTAGGTGGAGAAACAAGGTACATATGGAGCTGGGTAAAAGGAAGCCTGAGGCTGGGCCTGAGACGACAGCAGTCTGTAACCTCGCAGGCGTTGGGAGAGAAGAACATATCAAAACAGCATCTAAGAAAGACAGAAACAAATAAACACAGAAAATGTCCAATGAAAGCTTTAAGGATGGTTTAAACGAATGCAAAGGGGGAGATTTTATTAGAATTAACTTTTCTGATAAGTTTGTTTTTGAAAATAGACTTTAGAGTATAGAGTTCTTGCTAAAGATTTGGACTGAAATATGGAGAACCCATATTCTTTATAAACAGTGCAAAAAACAACTGTGAAACCACTGAGGAACAGTTATGTATGGATAAAATATAGAACCCAATCTAACTTCCATGTGTTCTAAAAGCCCCACTGAGGTCAGAATACATGTTTTAAATGTGTATTCATATAGTCAACCATGATGGAAAAGCAGGCCTGTGACATTTTGGGTCAGTTGTGGGTGTTTTGTCAGGGAGAGCCAAGAGCTGTGGGGCTGTGACTGGGGAAATGGAAAAGCTGAATCAGAGCTTTGGAGAAGACAGGGGGGTTAGTGGCCTGCAGCTGAGGTTCGCGCTCTGCTGTTTGCGTGCTTCTCCAGAAAAGACAATGAACATTACTGGAGGAAACACATGCCTATAAATAAGGCAGGAAGCACAGAAGGTAATATTGACAAGGCAAGAAGTATTGTAGGAGTCCATTAGTCTTATAAAAAATGAAGGCAGCCGTTAGTGGTCAGGCCAAGAAAACAACTAAAGCCAACAATCATAGTGTTATTCTGAGGACAATGCACGCAAAGCCAGTGACCCGAAGTGAATCCCCCAAACTTTTGCTCTTTTCTTAGCCGCCGTTAATGGAAAAAACGCAGCTCAGACGCATTCATCAAATGCTAGTGCCATTCCCTCTACTGTATCCTCGTCCATTGTCTTTATTCAAAGGCTTCAAAAGTTGGAAACACATTTGTGAAAAAGTGTTTTATTTTCTTCTGGGTGTCCTCTGAGGAAGTTATATTTGGCACAAAGATTACACTCACTCATTGCATATGGAGGACTGCAATGAAGGGAGCAACTTTTGCTTTGCAATTTGTCTGTCATTATAATCAATCATCCAGATGCTCCACGTTGCCAAATGAGACCTTTCGCAAGCTGATCAGTGCTATTTGTCAAAGCACATGAAGGCTGTGAATGTGGTGTTTGATGAGCATTTGGTCACATAGAAATCAAAAGAAGACTGAATAGCACTTTGAATGCTATAAAGAAGGCCATTTAAGTTGTGCAAGTTACCAAAGTTTCAGCACAAGCTGCTTTTAATTTAGCCAAAATAAACAGTTCTCTAAAAAAATGTTGGGCTGAGATTAAAAATGAAGCTTCTCAGTTTGCGCCAAAAATGTGGTTTTAAAGGGGAATTACAGGTAACTGAAAGCACCAGATAAGAGCAATAGCTGTAATATACCGAATGTGGTTCTGTGGAAAAGTGCATTTCAAAGTGAAAGTGTGCTAGAACATTAAAAAAAACAAAAAAAAAAACAACAAAAACAATTCAATTTAGCTAAGTTAATTAAATCTTTGGGTTGGTAAGTTGCAGTGCATGGACTCAAGCAAGTAGCTTATCTTAGCTTAGCATAAAACTGGTAATTAATAGGTATGTTTTGAAACGGCATAAATATATAAAACTTTCCCCTGAGAAATAAACTTAAATCAGGCATCTGGGCCACTGTTGGTGTTCCTGGCAGAGCAGGTGACTGTGGGAGGCGAGGGAGCCAAACAAGACACTGACTGGCCAGGTGTGTGGGAGAATGGGGCAGGAGCTAATTAACACTGGAGCTAACATCACAGAACAAGTGACAGTTAATGCTAACAGGGTGAAGTACATATGAGTGCTGCTACTGTGAATTTAGCAAGAACGCCAACAAAATGCCGAACAGATCATTTATAACATAATTTAACTAAACATCTGCACACACATAAACCAAGATGGAATAAAAGAATAAAACTTAGTATAAGCTGAACAGCCTGGCTCTCTTTCATCGTTTGTCTTCTTCAGTGGTAGCAGCAGCTCCCAGCAGACTAATGCTGACTTATTGAAAGATTTTTTGTTACTTATATTCTCTCAGGTTCTCAAGAAACTGTGGGTGCTGTCTCCTTTATTATCTATCTGTTTATTATTTATGCATTAACACTACAAACCTAAACTCTATTTCATGTTTGACCATACAGGGACATCAATAAGAACTGATCTTTAGATCATTTGATGTGGGGAGACACAAAGATGGCATATTAGCATGATACAATATGATAATTTAGCAATAATCAACATGTTATCATCAGCCTTTTCCACCAAATGGCTTTGAAAAGGTGGAGGTGCAGCTCTGTGTTCTTGCCAATAGGCTGTCTGACCACAGCTTTATAAGATTTAATCATGTTATAGCACCAGTGCTGAGTGAGTGAGTGAGCTGCTCAGGCAGGAAGTTGAAGCATTGATGGTGGTGAGAATCTGAATTCAGGTGTAGGCCTGTAAAAAGACTTAATCAACCAATAATTTACCTGTTGGTGGCAAAGCAAAGGAAAATGTGAGATAACATAAGAATCAGCAGCATCCGTACAGGGCTCCAAGGTTTGCTTAATGGCTGAATATGAAACTGAATATGAATATCAACCTTAGAGGTTTTGGACTGACCACCACCACCATTTTCAAAACACTGACTAAAATCTTCATCATCGTCTCATCCCTCTAATTGTAAAATCAATGTCAAGGTGCACTGAAAATGTTCTGGCAACACATGGTGGCCCAGCACCTTACACACTTTTCTGTTGTAATTTGATTACAGCATAACACTATTATAATGGCATAGATGTATAAGAATCCATTTCATTTCAATTTCAGGCATATCAATCTGTCTGTATAGGTAGTACAAGTGATTGTGATCAGTTTCACCTGCTATGGTGAAAATGAAAGTGACACCAGGTGCAATAGAAATGTAAAAGCAAGACAACTAAAAAGGAAATGGTTTTACATGTGGTGGCCACAGACCAATGTTCTCTCCTTCCTGGCTGATTCTTCTCAACTTTTGATTTTGTTACTTGTCAGGAGTGACAGCATGAGGCCATAAACTGCAGCCCAATCACTTACTCCAATATGGCACATGTAAATGTGCAGTTGTAAGGTTTGCTGTGTCATCCAGCACAGTCTCACAAGGATGGAGGAGATACAGGAGAGTGACTGTCACGCCAGGAGAGCTAAACGGGGCCTTAGAAGGGCAATAACCCATCATGCAGGCTGGCATCTGCTCCAGTGTGAAAGAAAGAACAGGAGGAGCACTGCAATCATCTTACTGTTCTAAATGTCCTCCAGCAGGCTACTGCTGTGCATGTTTCTGACCAACTAACTGTCAGAAACAGACTTTATAAGGATTACATGAGAGCCCAGCATCCTCTAGTATGACCTATGCTCACAGCCCAGCACAGTGTAGCTTAACTAGCATTCACCAGAGAACACCAGAATTGGCAGGGCCGCCACTCTTTCCTGGTTCTCTTCATAGAGCAGGTTCACACTGAGCACACATGACAGCCATAGAAGAGTCTGGAGACACTGTGCTGCCTGTATCACCGTCGAGGATGACTGATTTGGCAATAGGTCATTTATGGTCTGAGGAGGTATTTTCCTGGAAGGTTGCACAGACCTCCACATTAAAGCCAATGATACACTGACTGCTTTAGTGTGAGGTACCAGGAGCAGTCAAGTCCTCAGAGCAGTTCCTGGGCTCCTCCTGGTAAAGTGTGTAGGCAGTTCCAGGATGACAAAGGTGTTGATACCATCGACTGACATCACGTTCCCCTGACCTAAATCCAACTGAGCATGTATGGGACATGATCATATATCAGTTCATGCAATGCCATGGTGACATTATGAGTTTAAATTTAAAATTTAAATTTTTCAATTTGATTTTCAGTGTGATTTTGAATACATGGGTAGATAATTTTGGTTTCCTTTGACTGTGCTTTTTGTTATTATTATCTATCTATTAAACCGATTTTGTTATATTTCAGTTTTCCTTAGATTTGGAAATATTATTTTGTGGTGAAGTCAGATGTGCTGGACAGTATCATGTAAGTAATGGGCTGGCAACTGCTAACACAGAGTCTGCAGAGTTTGCAGCAGGCTTGTTTAAATATATAGTCATATTGTATATTCTATATTGTGCATGTGAATATTTCGCAGGGGGTGATGGATTCTTCACACCTGCCTGTTTCTGTAATTTATGCCAAGGAGTAGACCCCAGTAGTATGTTACAGAGCAGAGTTGAACTGCATGTCTGTGTTAGCTGATGGAAACAGGATGTTCAGTGTGAGCTGATGGACATGATAACTAGGATTCCCAGACTCAATCTGCTTACTTAGTGTTTGCCTTTGTATAACTTGGCAAAATGAGAGACGCCAGCGCAGCAGTTGTGCAGCAGTTTTTTGTTTTTTTTTTGTTTTAACTGTAGTGGCTGCTTTTGTTTTTGGGTTGTTCAGATATTATGTGAGCAGTCAACTTCAATCTCTGGGCTGTTTTTCTTTATATTTTTGGCTTCCACATGTACATCCAGATGCAAAACATAAGTAATGAGTGTTTATTTGTGCAGCTAAAGGAAGTGGTTAATTACCCTGTCAGCCTCTTCCTAAGAAAACTGATGAACTCTGTCTGTGTCTTGTGATGTAGTGGTGAGAAATAAAACCACAGTTAATCATACAGCAAGTGGTGCGTTCACAATCTTTCTGCCTACAGACTTACTCTTCCTGCTGACAAATGCTAATGTACAGCTTATAGTATTTGTAATCATCGTTACTGCTCTAAAAAACTGGCTTTCTTCATCAGTCTTAAACAATATATACTCTTGACTAAATAAGAAAGAAAATACCTTCAAGTAATACTCATTAAGAGCTTAACAGTTAAACTTCTATTGAGAGATGTGTTTTTTTCTAATGTCCACCCTCTTTAAAACAGTTAAAATAGCACAAATAAAAGTAAAACAAATAAGAAATATTGAAAACTGTTTGGGAAAAAAAGAGAAGTTCAGACAAATGTGGGCAGAACAAACAACAAGTGAAGTGGCTTGCCAAAAACTGAACTGTAACTAACACTCAGCATCATTGTTCATTGTTAAAGTACTGCAGTATGTGTCTGTAATATCCTATAATGTGTCAATATACAAAAGCAAATATTTCAAAAGACAATAGTCATAATCCTTTTAGTCTTATCCATGTGTGATTTGAATGTGTGTTTTGTCATATAGTAATATTTTTTAGCACACTGAATAAATCAACGTACTTCACAAGTTGTAGCACGTGTTAAGCACCGATCACTAAATTATTGTTCTTACAGTCTTATACCATCAGTAGGAATAAAAATAGATATGGTGCATCTAGAAGAAATGGTCAAAGTGGTTTATCGTCATGGTAGCATTAAAAGTTTAAGTAAGTTCATGGCAATTTTTTAGACAATTCCTGTGTAAAAGGCCAGTTTGTCACCTGAAGGTGGTGCTGGAGGAAAGATCAGGGGTAAAAGATGGATTCATTCTCTAGAGAGCAGGGACATCCACTGCAAATCAGTTTGAAATCAGACACCACTATTACATCAGGTGCATTAACATTTTAGTCACACACCAGTCCAGTTCATGAGCCCAAATATTACATTTGCATTTCTCATTGTGTATTTCCATGCAGTAAAGTCATGTAATGCTCCTGGAGCACGCTACAACTGCTATGCCCCATGAAAATCACACGTCACTCATCAGCACAGGAATCCACATGTGCAGTTTCAGCTATACAGTTCCTTATCTCTAAAGAAACACCTTATTCTTTTGTGTTGCTTTTCCATTACTCTCGCCTGGTGCACAGAGTGGTGTGTGGATTTTGCATGAGAAAATAATCTTTTAGCTCCTGGAACACTTATCACACTTATCTTGATTCATTCTCCATTCTGCAAAAAAAATGATACCATTGTTCACGGTGACCCTTTGACATAAAGTCAACTACTGTTGCGTGTGGCCAGCATAGTACCACAGGACTGCCTATTGCTTATTCCTGCAACAGGTAAGCATCTATACTGTACCTGCTGCTGGGTGCCAATTAATGTCATAGCAGTTAAAAGTGATGCGGTTATTCAGAGTGTCTTTGCATAGTCAGTGCTTTCTCCAGCTCCAGCCTGGCAGTATTGGTAATTGTGCATTATAAGGCTTTGGCACGGGTTGCTGTTTAGTATACAGGAGCTATAGCAAGGACCTGATACTCTTTAATGCTTCTTCTATTAAGAACCAAATCACATTGCAAACACTTCATTAAACAGCCTGAAGCGCTGTCATTGTTTAATGACATATCGATGAGTGTGTTCAGTGGACAACAACCACAACAGCACTCTCTCTTTTTTTTCCCTGTGCTCCCTGAGGGTGTCATCTGTCACTCCATCTCCTGCTAATCAATGTCTCTTGAGAATGCTGCGGTAGCCCCACTGGTGACAAGGTGCATTAAAAATGTAACGCTGTTATCTCTGCTGGCCTATTCATTAATTTTGCATGGTTTGGAGAGGCCCTCGAAAGCATGCATTCCATAGTGCTTAGTTCAGTAAACAGGAACTGTGGTCTTGTCATCATATATTTTGATACAACATAACAGCACTTTACCTTAAAGGTTTAGTAAAAAATCCTGGTTGTAGTGACAGTTCCACGCTCTCTGTAGTTCCTCTCAGTTTTATGAAGCTTTTAAGCTTTTCACTAATTATTCTTTCCTATTATAACCTCCTCATTAAGCTGTTAACAACTGGTTTTCATCACCACCATCAGCAGCAGCAGGGAGTTGTTTTTGAATGAGCCTCATAAACATAGCTGAGCAACTAAGAAAAAAAAGTCACAATGCTCTCGGAGTTGGTTGAGGCCAAACCAAAGATAAAAAGAAAGAATTCCAAATGAATTCTGGTGTTACTATGTCTCCACAGGTTATATGAACAGGCCACATGTTGATTTAGATGACAGGAGGCGCCTGAAGAGTGTGTAGCACTTTATGTAACAAGACATAAAAAGTATGTTGGAGAGTTTACAGCACAGCACATGGAGGCAGTGCTTGTTCTTCTTTTCTCTCTCTACTTTGCACTGCTGATTGAGGCAGATGGCCATCTTTCCTGGTTCTGCAGGAGGTTTCTTCCATAAAGTTTTTCCCTTCCACTTTCTCCTAGTGCTGCTAGTTGGGATTTGTTGAATTTTCTGTATAATTCCATATGGTTGCATTGTCATATTTTAGGATCATGTATATTCACTGCAATCGTGTAGTTTTTTTAAATTAACTTTATTCTATATTATGAACACAGTGATTAATGTTAGCATATATTCATCATATTTTTTAATACATATTGATGTGAAAGCAGCTCTTCATCACTAAACACGATAAGTAGCTTGTACTGTAGCTGCTACCCCTAATTAACAAATTCAGTGAAATTACATATTATTTATACAGCCCAGTAAAAAATCACAAATTTGGAGCTTTAGAGTCTGTACAACTATGACATCCTCTTTGCTTTGACCCTTGAAAACTTCTTTCTAGTAAAAAAAACCTTTAATGAGGGGTCATTTGGGTTGTGAGGACAAATTAGTGTGATGAATTTGTTAGCCAGTGGTAGTATACAGTGGGTGTTTAGAGCTTATTTCTAAAAATAGAGCAAAGAGAAAGGCTCAGTAAAGCTGAGGGCACCTGCAGACTCAAGTGATAATTCTCTGTGTATACCACTTTTACATTGCCATATAGGTTATACATTGTCATTTGAATCACAGTTATACACATATTACTGCTTAAACTGCTAATAGCGTGCAGCTCTACCTTAAACCTTCCATCTAAGTCTCATCTATCTACCTATATAGATTATGTTGTCTGTGTTTTTTAGTGGATCCAGAAACAGGATGTAATAGTCATGAAAACTGAAAGCTCTGGGAAATGTGATGTATCCACAAACCCAGGAACAGCCTCAGGCAAACAAAATTGGTGTACCAGCTCAACAGTAGCCCTATTGTTCCTTTCACCATCTGTCAAGATTATGCTAGCACAGACATGCAAGCCAGGCCATGCAGGGGAAAGGATGTCCTGTCACTACCTTCACTGTAGCTGCCCGTCTCTCTGAAAGCCTGTATCATTTAACATGTTTGGGGTGTGAGTTCAAAACAACGTTAATGGCCTCTGCAAGACCCGGAGAAACTTCTGAGGGGGTATTTGTTACACCAATCAGTCCTGATGTCTATGCCCGGCCCTTAGAGGCGTCACACTTCACATTATTTTGATGCTGCATAAATCATTGTGGCTGGCTCTGACAGAGGCCAGTGGGTGATCTTGTGGAGGTCAAGAGGGTCATGCACTGCCTTTTGAAGACGAGCCGGTGGAGGGTGTCAGGATAGAATTCCTTCCCACTCACACTGACAGTATGACTGTGGATGAACTTCCTGGTGGGGGTCAAGACTGTTTTTTTCCTTTTTAGCTAAAACTTTGGGTCAAAAATGCTATCAAGAAAGTGTGACTTTTATTTTTGAAAACTGACTGTTTTGATTACACATTCACTGTTGTAATTCTTAGATGATGAAATAAATTTCAGTGATTAGATGTGTAATTCAGTTCAATGGTATGGCATTTGAAAACAGGCTTCTTGCCTGTATGTAGTCCCTAACTTGGATGTGTGTACTGTGCCTACAGGCAGGAGCTGTCACCTGTGCTTGGCCAAACCCCAGAACAGCCGCAGCACTCCTCTCAGTCTCCTAGCTGTGTCTCGGTCACACAAAATATGGGGAAGATCATTAACCACTCCAGCATTCATCAGGCCCTCTGCCAGAGTGGCTGTTTTAGTTTCAGTAAAGGCCCACACGATGCACATGCTGCCATATAGGGCGGTTGCGCTACAGGATCTAGAGCAATTGTCCACAGGGTTCAGTGGGTGGATTTCAGGCTCCTCCTCCTGTTGAAGTGCAGGGCAAGACAGCAAATGAGTCTGTGTGTGTATGATTCTGTGTGTGAATGGGAAATAAGAAGCAGTGTATAGTGCTCTGAGTGCTGATAAGGTAGATAAGTGCTATATAAGTGCAAACCATTTACCATTTACATGCTGCTTGCGTGTAAATCTTCAGTGAAGACTTAAAATAAGATTCTATCAGATAATTATAGTTTCACACAACCTAGTCAAAAAACAAACATTACTTACATAGTTAAAAAAGCTAAATTGTCATAAACGACAGTGACAGCACAGGTGCCATCGCATTAATCTACCCCAACATCATTTTTCTTGTTTTGCACAGTTCTCTTTAGGCTCAGTCATACAGGAATTAATATAGCATCATTTTACTTACTTTTAACCAAACTACTACAGTTTTTCTCATTTGCTTTGGTTCTCCAATGAGAAGTATTTTTAGAACAACCAGGCTCAAGGCCCAACAACCGGGACCTTCTCACCTCACAACAAGAAGGTCCTGGGTTTGATTCCTGGTTCGCCAGGGTCTTTCTGTGTGGGTTCTCTCCGGGCACTCTGGCTTCCTCCCATCAATTAGAGACTCTAAATTGCCCGTAGGTGAGAGTGTGAATGGTTCTCTTTGTCTAAATATGTACCCCACTTCTTGCTCGTATGACAGCTGGGATAGGCTCCTGCACACCCCTGACCCTAAAGGGGACTAAGCAGTTCAAAAAATGATCGGATGGATGGATAATATGTTGTTCACAACAGAGTAGAATTTTTTATTCATTCAAGTAAATCATCATTTTGGCACATGTGTGCAAAAGAGTATATACAGTTCTCTACATATCTTCACAAAAATCATCATCATACATGGTTTGAGCATGTTGAGAATGTAATGTGACAACACATATATAAATTTAAAAAAAAAACAAAAAAAAACAACTTTACTTTACTTTGACCAGTATGGCTCAAACTAATTTTCATTTTGTTGGTAATGGCCAATTTAACTAAAACAAAAACTAGGTTTTCAAATAGTTAATGAAATGTTTTGGGTGATGTACTACCTTTTGCAAACATGCAATAAAGTTCTGAGGAGCCATTAAGTTGTTGTGACAATTGCTTCTTCAGGAAAATCAACACCAATGAATCTTGAAGTGAGAGGGTGGTCTGTAACTGACTGAGTTACTACACATACTAAACAGTTGCCTTCATATGTAAACTACCCTGTTGAATGTCCAGCTATGATTCTTTGTTCCCTCATGGAACTTGTGGAAATTCTTTTAACAAGTCAATGAAATTGTCTCCAAAAGAAAATGGAAATGACTTAATCAGAAATATTGTCTGCTTAGTGCTGGAAAGAACATTATTTCTGTGAAGGTGCCTTTGAGCAAGGCACTTAACCCCCACCTGCTTTGGTAACAGTGTTCATCCGTAATCAGCAGAAAACTGATTGCATTTTGCACCTACCTAGTGTAAATTTGAATTCAAAGCAGGACATCACTGACAACATGCAGTCGCTCTCAGCACATCCTACTCGACTAAAGAAAGGTGAAAGACATTAAATGTGAAGGTGAATTCTAATTCTGATTGTTTGCTGGAGGCATGAACACTTGGCCCATGAAGCCTTGCTTTTCTTTTTCTTTTTTTGTTCGTGGAACTTTTGAGCTCTGTCTTCGTAAATTTTTTTTTTTTTATATTTTGCAGCTGCTTTGCTACAATGTCAACATAACATTCAAACATGAACTAGCTCATGACAGGCAGAACATACATATAAAAGTCATGGTTATCTGATAGGCCTGGCAGTCTTTCATATCATAGGTTTATCAGTCAATTTCAGAGTGAAAATGTGTCTTTATTTTACTGTAGCTGAAGTTAAACAAAGCCAGGTGTGGGGCATTACTGACTGAGGCTTTAAGGAACAATAATAAAAAAGCAGAAACAGGAGACGCCTCCTGTCTCTTCAGGCTATTTTCTGTGTGTTACTGTGTGTAGTCTTCCTCTCTTCATTGTTAGAAACAAAGTATTTGCACAGCTCGTAGACAGCGGCACGTTTCTGATTAATGTTGTCCTCTGTTTTGCATCTATAAATTATTAGGGATGACACTGGCTTCGGGTAGCAAGGCTCCCAACAGATGAGGCTTACAGTATGGATTTATCCCTCACCAATAAAAGGCTCATAGCCAGTGTTCAGGGCCCCACCATGCATTATTATTCATGAATCCTTCTTCCTCACCGTCTTGTCCCATCTGTGCCATTCACTCTGCTGCTCCAAAAACACATAGACCATGCTAGGTGCAAGCCTTGTGGAACATGGATTACTGCAGTGGTTCAAAAACCAACGTGGTCTGGTTGTTAAAACAGCTACCAGGCAACAATCCAAGAGTAGAGATTCCACAAATCAAAACAGGCACATCTAAATTAACATACAATTGGATGTGTGAAAAATTGTAACTTACTGGATAGCTCTAAGTAATGTGCACCAGAAAAATATAAAACATATCCCAATGTCGGAAGGCACCAGTTGATAAATTCCAGTAAGAATTATCTCCCCTGCCAGCTCCTAACAAAGTCCAGTTGTGCTTTTGAATAGGCATACTTAAATGTTGTGCTAGACACTTTAGGGAGTGATGGATTATCACTAATGTACAGGCAAGAGGGTCAAACTATGAGGGAGGTGGTGTTGTGGGGTTTATTTGTCCTCAGGCTGTACAGAGTAAAGAGAGACTGATCTTAAGTGCTAAACCCACAAAAAAAGCAAAAGACTGCATAAAATCACCTCACTGAAATCTTCTTTTACTTGATTTTGAATGAAATGGTGAGTGTGCAATATTTGCAAATATTTAGTTTTGGGCTGGAACTAACTGTGTTTGGCAGCTTATCGGACACTACCAAACTATGTTGGGGTGGTTACGTTTGTCAGAAGCAATTAGTGGTTACACATGTCACCAAGGCTCCAAAGAAATTTGCTGCATGTGAAGATTCTTCACACCTATTTATTTATTCGCTTCCAGACATGACAAAGCAAACACAAGCAAATATGTACACTGCTATTGCAATTGATGAATACTCTTCTTTGTGCAAAGCGTAGCATTTTTCGTTTTCAATTCACTCAGACCTTTAAGGACCTTTAGGTCCTCTAGGATATGTTTTAGGATGTGTACACTAGCAGTCAAAAGTTTGAACACATTTAGAAATGTTTGTGTGAAATGTTTTTGAAAGGAAAGCAGATTTTATAACTTCAAATTGATCAGAAATACACATTGTTAATACTGTAAATGAACGTTAACCCTAACCCTAAGTGGTGAGAGGATTATGAGGCTTGGTCAAGCAAAGGTCATGTCAGCCAGCTAAAAAATAATATTCTTCAGTGTAGAACTGCAAAGAATTTAAATTTTTATCCATCTGCAGTCCTTAATGTTGTGAAAAAACTCTGCGACTCAGTATGAAATCTCAGTGAGTAAAAGTCAAGAGTGGAAACATCTGTTTATATGTGAAGGTATCATCGATGTTGAGGTGCACATTGGGATTTTAGAGAGACACATCAAGGCAATGTCTTTCTGTGGAAAATGAGTGGATACGGTGCTACATCAGCATTGCTTCATAGATACAGAGTGAGTGTGCTTGACTGTCTTGTCTGCAGTCCAGATATGACTCTTATTGAAAACGTAACACCTTAAAACCATAACATGACCATCTAACTTTTTTGGCAAGTGTTGCAATCAAACTCTAACGTCTATGTTCCAATTGCTCCCTTTCCCAACAGCTGGGAGGAATTTAACTTATGTAAACTAGTGATCAGGCATAGTAGATCATGGCTTAGGATCAAACAAGATGATCACTGATTTTACTGATCAACAGTTTTACTGAACAACAGCAGGAAAACATTACCAAAGAACTATGTGTTAAGTAAACCTGACAAAGTAGTTGACATCTGTAAAACAACCCAGATTAGGAAATGCATCCTGTTATAAACATATGTGAAAGTAAATGTTTGATTTAATTAATTGTATATTATTTTGGTAAAACCTGTTGTCATAATAATGTTAACAATATGTCTGTTTTATTCTGACATAGTCAGAAGCTAATGTTGAATAAGCAGAACATTTCTGTAGAGGCTTGGGTCAAGCAAAGGTTATAGCTTGACATGGCAGGCATGTGTGGGTGGGTGCTCTCCACATTGTCCTTTAACATTAACTTATGAAGCTTAATCCTGTAAATGCATCCAGTTAGAGTTAGGATCTTATGGTTTGTTTTCAAAGGCAATAACATATGACCTATATTTAATATTATTTAAACTGAAACTCTAACCCTCACAAAACTATTGAGTTTTATTTAAAACAGAGGAACAACAGTCCGCAGGGAGTGTTGTCATGATGCAGTCATACAGTTTATAGCAATCATTTAATATGCTCTTTATTATTCCCTTATGATATTCTTTCTCTTTGTATATATGCAACAAATTCATTTTGAAGTTTCCAAGAAAGAGGCACACTCTGCTGACAGTGCATTTAAGCATCCTGCAGAGTCAGGATATTCTGATAGAAACAACTTTAATCAGTGTCACACTAGTCAAATGTTTTGTCATGTTGAAATTCAAATGATGCCTCATGGCAATTCCTGTTTTGTATACTGCGATAGAAAATGAAAGCAAAGTTTTTCATTCCATAGCCATAACATCCACTAGACTGACAAAAAATAACTTTCACATGGAACTTTAATATGGAAAACCACCATCATTTTTTTTCTTATAACCATATTCATTCTTAGACATTAACTAGGTATTTTGTGCTTGGGCCCTAAGGTGTAGATCTGCAAATTCATGGTGGGACATGTCCCTGCCAATATTTTGGGAGGACAGAAATGTCCCTTCTAATAACTGAGTAAACTAATTTGTGTTATCTTTGAAGAGAAGTCATATTCTAATGTGGCCTCACATTAAGGTTGCGTCTACAAAACCATATTAGTCATGCTAGTGTTTGACTTGTCACATTGTGTTGATAAAGGCAAAGTGTCAGCACTGCCTCAAGCATGGACAACAAAACTGTCTTTCAGATTCACTTTGTTCTATACACCCTGCTCTCCATAGCACACATAACACAGTTTTGCCCATGCCACTTATTGTCCTTTGTAGCTACCTTACACTGCAAAACATAATAGTCTAGGCAGAAAAATTACTGGCCAAATTTCCTTGGAATTACTCATGGTCGCCAGAGGATGAACATTTTCAAATTGAACCACTCTACTTTCTTTAAGTGCCACGATGACACTAAAAGTTTGGATATAGCAAATGTTTGATATAAGTGGTTTGATATGTTTTTTGTTGTTGTTGTTTTTATCTTTTAGTTTTGACCAGTATGGGGAATTGTTTGTTTTTCTAACAGGTAAAAACAATTCAGTGTTGGACCACCGTTCACATTCATATTCACCAGAAAACAGATCACCTGGTTTTAAGAATAACAAATGCCTATTTTAAGTTTAGCCATTTCCACTTGGACATATTCAAAAATAAACGAATAAATGAATACTGCTAATGACATGCAATTGAACTCCTATCAAGAGTCATGTGTGTAGAGCATTATAGTCTGTGAACAGTGGCACAGAATATGTACAGTCTGTGCCATAGCATAACAGTCTGGATGTTTGCCAGCTATGACATAAAGCAAGCCTGTCTCCTAAAAATTACATTCTTATACAACTAAAATGCAATCCTGAATACTTTATCCTGAGAAACATAATTGCAACCAGATTACATTTTCTGTCAACATAATGTTCACAATTAATGAAAATGACAAGTCACAAATACGCTGATCCTTAATATATTAATGTAAGGTCCATAGGCAATGGATTTTTGTCTGCCAAATTATCCGATCTACAACATCTGGTTTTCTCTTCTGCTGAAAATATATCCGAACACGCCGATATATGACTCCAGCTTTATTAACATGTTTATGGTTAGGTTCAGACACTCACAGCACTGGGTTAGGGTCAGGCAAAGATTGTGGGCTGCATTTTAGCAAAAAATGTAACAGATCATTTCACCGTCTGCATAAAAATGTAAACACAAACATAATCTGTTTCTAACCCTAACCAAAGCACTCTCTCATTGCCAGTCCTGCGCATTTTACTCCCCCCACCAATCTCAGCATCCTTCTTGTGACAATTCTGGTTAATTAGTGTGGCGTTTCATTTATTTACAAAATATGTAGCCTGTTAATTAATATGTTAATGATTACATTTGGGTAATCAGGATAGAATTTTGTCTTTAAATGCTTAAGTAAATAATCAAGAATGACTTTTAAGATACAAGACTTGTACATCCATACATCCATCCATTTTCTGAACCGCTTCATACCTGTTGGGGTTGCAGGCATGCTGGAGCCTATCCCAGTTATCATACGGGCGAGAGGCTGGGCAAAACTTGTACATTTTACAGTATAGTCCATAGCAGGGGTAGCGAACCTAGAGAGCCACAGCCCTGTTTGTTTTTTCAGCTATCCCTACCTTTCTGACTGTTGATTACCTGGATCACGCGTGTTCAGCCAATCAGGAGCTGAGAGTGCAGGGACAGCTGGAAAACAACCAGGGCTGTGGCTCTCTAGGACCAGGGTTGGCTACCCCTGGTCTATAGTATGCCCATGTCATCCAGCACTAGCATAGTTTGGTGTCATAAAACTGACTCTAGGAAGCACTATTTAAGCAGCATGGTTCTTGTCCTGTTTATGCATGAAAACAAGATAAACAAGTTGAGCCTTTTGGAGAGGTCACATGGGTTGAGGTTTGGCTAAAATGGAAGTCAGTTATTATTGCAGTATTTTATAGGAATGTCTTATTTATGTGCTGAAAATTGCTCTGTGCCATGAATATGGAGCAGCCATAGCCTGATAAATATGGGTTATGGGCCTGGGAGGATGTAGTAGTAGCTGAACTCAAGGTCAGAGTTTAGAGTTGTGAAAATGTTTTGCTGATAGCACCTGAATTCTGAAGACTTCTGAACACAAGGAGAAAAACCCTAAATAAAGAGGGTGAGCAGTACGTGATTGAGTCAACCTCAGCCACAGGAGGTTACTCAAAGGTTCCAAGCTTTGACTTCTCTACATGAGAGTGCAAACTATTTTATGAGGCACCAGAGGGAGAGTGCTATGGTCAATACGACTTCTATCTTTACAAGACCAAAAAGTGTAGGTGCTAATCTAATCAGATTTTTTAATTTGCCTTGTTGAAATCTCTCCAGGAAATAGATGTATGTTTACAGTCTACAGCAAACTATGTGGTAAATCTGGGTTTCACTTTTTCACATTAACACATGAGTTGAATTGACTTACTGATATTTTGGATCAATATTTCCTGGCTCCCTGGGCCATCCACTGAGAAAAAGTAGCTGAAGGCTGTATTTTGTTCAGAGGCCCTCAGGCCACCGCTTAAATGATGATTACAATTCTAACGATTCCTCACAGGACAAAGCACAAATTTGTTGGTACCATTCCAAGAAACAAACATCAACCTTATATTTAGATATTTGATTCAACAGAATATTTTACTATAACTGATAACAAATATTCCTCAAAATTATGTGAATCTTTTAATATTGTGTACCATGGATAATGCAATCCCCCAAATCTTGTCAATGTTATGTTATTATTTTCATTACTATACAACATTTCCAATTACATTTCCGTTTCAACATATGATATGTTGTCTTTCCAAATATATATATATACAGTTCATATCATTTGTAAATTATTGCATTCTGTATTTATTTGGCTTTTACAGAACATCCAAAACTTTGGGGGAAATGGGGTAGGTTCCTTTTAATAAGAAATTGCCTGAATTACTGGCTCTACATTGGGAAAATAATTGATGAGTTTGAAAATAGGGAAAATACAAGCCATATACATATGTTTCATAACTTTCCAACAGAATCCCATACAATTTAGCCATGTCTCATCAGTCCCTAAAAGGAGCACTACAGCATAGGTTGAGCTATCCATAGCCGTTCTAAGCCCCAGGACACACATGGAAGTGTCATTATGAGACACAGTGAGTTTCAATAGATAGCATGAGATAATTGTGTTTTGTAACTATGCAATTGTTGTTACCATTCCAGTAACCTAACCCTAGTGGCATTGTGCCTAATCTTAACTGTCTTTGTGCATAAAGTCAATCAAATCGTTTTGTTTTTACCCTGTAACTGTGAAGTGGAATCCATTATTATGCGATGCTGTCCAGAATGTAAGTTCAGTTAACTCAGCATAGGTTTCTCATTTCTCATTCCTCATGGGATTGTGCCCCAGTGACTCAATGTGACTTTAGGGGGAGCACATAGATCAGTAGGTAGGGCGGTCAGCAGAGGAGCCCCCGGTCAATAGTTGGACTCCTAGTTTCTCTTGGCCATGTGTCGAGGTGTCCTTGGTCAAGACATTGAAACCATATAGTAGTCAGTGTCTCATTATTATTATTATATTTCTTTTTTTTTTCACACAACTCAAATTTATAACATATATGATCTCAATAGGGTTATTTTTTCTATCTCATTAATATATACAGTATGTACAACAATAGATCAAGAATCAATCAATCAATTTTTATAAAAGCCTGTAGGTGATTGTTGTAATATTGGTTAGTGAGCAATTCATCTGCAGGAACTTAAGGTTTATTTGCTTAAGAACACCTTGATGGATCTTACAGAGAGAAAACAGACCGCTTAAGTCACTTCTTCCACCAGACTACTGTCTAGTTATTGTACAAATAGGCAGACAGTATTATGCGTAATATGCTAACTAAATGACAAAAATATAAAATGTAAATTTGGATGTGATTAAAGTGATCCAATCGTGCAATGTAAAATATAAGGAGCAGGTGCAAATTCATGGACTTTTATAAATGAGAAAAAAGCAACAGTGTCATATTCAAAGTGATTACTACATCCCAGAATTAATCAGTCTCAGTGTTGGGGTAGTGTGATCATATCCAAATAATAATCATCACTGGCTTTATTTTAGTCATCCTCAGGTTTTAATTAAATAACAGTGCGATATTAATTATATCCTAGTCTCTGGTTGAATCAAATGATTGCATCGTTTCATGTGTGCGTGTCCTGGAAATATAATGCTCCTCAGACTGCAGGGTCAGGAATAAACTGCCAAAGTTCCCCTTTCTAAGCCAGAGCGAGTGTTTAATCTCTAAAGACCACTTTATGTCAGAGAGCACGTCATTTGTTTTGAAATCTCATTTACATAAAAACAATAAATGAATTATTTTCTGAGTTTTGACCCTCGGTGACATGAAATGTACAAAATGCCCTGCCAGGCTGTGTCTTATGGGTTATTTTATATTGTAACTTCATCTGAGGGGAAGGAATGGCCTGGGGGTCCAAGAGACCTGACAATACTGTAATGGAACGCCCTTTCTTCAGAAATACTGCATGGGAATTTGCTCAAAACAATCAAATCATCAGATGTCTGGTGTTGATTTGAAACACCAAACCTCTGGACACTAATGCTGCCCAAAGCTGATTAGACTGATTGGAAAAGAGCATGCATTGCTTTCTTCCCCCCATTATTCTATTTTTTTTCTTCAGCTCTGTTCCACAAATAAAAGAGGGTCCTCTGCTCAAGTTGTACTGGAGTGGTGTTTCTTTTAAGGATGATTAATGAAGGCTGCTGCCCACAAAAACCAGAAGTGTTCTTCCTCATCAGACAAGTGATGCTGATTAAGCTGTTGAAGTGTTCTCTGATTACTGGCTCACCTCTTAGTCCCACTTTTTTTCTGGGGCTTTTTACATCTATGCGTGTGTGTGTAGTGTTAGCACTGATGTAATATGCAGCGTTTTAGGGGAGTGGGATCAGTAGCTGCTTGCTCTCAGACCCAACTGTCCATTAGTTCTACATGACTGAGTGTGCTAATACTAACACACACACACGTAGATGTAAAAAGCCCCAGAAAAACTAAGAGGTGAGCCAGTAATCAGAGAATGCTGTGAAATCCACACAGCCACCCGGACATGGTGTGACATGTGCCACTAACCTGAGCTTGCTGGCCTACTGGCAACTAGACTTTCTCCAGAGGAGTCCACTCCTCATATACTAACTTTCCACTGCACCAACCCTGCTTTACACACATACTGCTGCTGTGATAGTTTGCCAATACTGGCCTTTTATTAAACACTAAATCATCCGCTGACAAGATGGTGGTTGTTCCCTGGTTTGCTTTGTACATTTAATTTTTGACCTCCAAAGTCTGAGAAAACCGATGTTGGTCAGCCCAATGGTTTCTCTGTTCACTGAAACACTTTGACTTAAAGCAATATATCTTCTCAACAACTGTCTAAAAAGAGATTGTATTTGGAATAGAAAATCCAGCTCGGAATGAATTTGACTTGCGGTAATCTGGGAAGACCTTTTCTGAAACAGCAGGTCAAATTTCCCAGCTATTACCTACTAACCTATGTTAACTTCACCGTAGTTGACACAGTGACCAGCTGAAAATTATAAAAACAACAACAACAATAATAATAATAAAAATACTATTCTTACTCTACTTTTCCTAGATCCAAGATATTTGTATTTTGTATTTGCATTAAGATCAGTTCACAAAGTTAAATTTTAAGCCTTCTCCATTATGGGAACTTACCCACAACCATTATCCCTTGTTCTGTTTTGTTTGCATTTCAGGACCTGATATTAGGTTAGATTAGATTAGAATAGATTGGATTAGATTAGATAAGATTAGATAACACTTTATTGATTTCACAGTAGGGGAAATTCACATCACAGCAGCAGAGAAAAATGACATCAAAAGTTAAATACAACACAGAAAAAATCTAGAAAATAATAACACATAACAGCTCAATTTTTTTATTTGATGGCTATTTTATTATCAAAATAGCTATATGAGACTCAAAGCTAAAGTATTGTTGATTGTACATATAAATTACTTTTTTTACATCCAGAAATTGTTACAGACTGGAAAACCTTATAGTTTTTAAGAACCCATCAAGTTCTGGCCTGTACAGCCTATGACACAGTAAGCCAACATCAAACAGACTTAGACAAACTATGGCATCACATCATGCTGTGTTTGTCTTGGATAAAAAGTGGCACTAGGACACAACTCTCTACATCAGCAAATGAACGTTGTATTTGTCACTCAAAAAGGGAAAGCAGAAGAGAACATAGGGCTGCAGATATAAAAACAGTAAACAACAAAAACAACAGTTTTAGCCACATTGTTTGCATTTAAAGAAGGTTCATTCAGCATTAGTTTTGTTTTATGGTGTGTAATGACCTTTCCAGTTTCTTGTGGACTTATGCAAAGGCTTGAAGTGTCCTAGAGATTCAATGCCATTATTAATCAGGCTCGGTCAAAGTGCATTAAAGACCGTTCAGCAATTTCCCTGGCATGGATTTTACTGGATAGTTTTACTTTCCTATGCAGGTCTAGACTGACAAAAAATTCTTTTGACTTTGTATTGTCCTTTGTATTAGCAAAGTCAGATTCAAACACCAATACTGGACCAAAGTATTTCTCTTAGCAACTTCTAGGCAAAGACATATTGATATTGGCCTTCACATGCCCAGTTTGACCAAAGTTGGAACACCAATCAAATACCGAAAGCACATTTCAGATTTGGAGATATCAGCAGAAAAAAGCCATCAGGAAACTCTAGTGCAGCAGAAGCACTAAATATGACATTTACCTGAATGACCATACTAAACTGACATACAAAGAAAATCAAACAGTGCATTGAAGTGAGTAATAAACAGCACAAAACAATTAGCAACACTAAGGAATTAATAAATCTTCTGAATCAAAGGATATGTCAGTGGTCGTACAGTATGTCAGCTGTTTAATGTGCCTGAAGAATCAACTTTCACAAAGGTCAGTTAATTGCAACTGAAGGGACTGTGAAGCTGAGTGGCAGCATGTGCGTACATTTAGTGTCCCTGGTATCTTCCAAAGGTCTAAAATGTTTATACCGCACACAAAATTCATATTTGTTTACCTGCTTATGTCATCCTAGTGGGAAATGATGATCACTCAAAACAATATTAGCACGTCAAATATTGTACCAAATTTTACCGGGCCACTCTGAGACTCAGTTTGCAGAGCAAAACAAAGAGTCCCTATTGATTGTTCTCATGTTTGACCAAACAGTTGCTGTGCACCGCTGTCAATCAGTTTATAATTGTAAACACAGCTCTCCAACACGTTTGCCAGGTAAACAGAAAGCTTCTCTTGAGTACTTTACATGTGGCCTTGTTTAAATAGGCTTTGTCTCACAACCTCTAATTTGACGATGAATGAGAAATATCTGTGTGTGTTTTTGTGTGTGTTGCATATTCATTCTTTGTGTGACCTATACACACCTCAACTAAAGCAAAGCTGTGTAAACTGAAGCTTAAATGTGCACTCTTCCAACACAGGAGATACTAGGACTATTGGTAGCAACACAACACTGTGCTAACAGAATTGTATCAGTAAGCCCTGTAAATCTGCCCGGCCCCCTCCACCCTAAAGCTCTGTGCCAACCAGCTGTCTCCCGTGTTTAAAACCTCAGCCATAACCCCTATTGCTAAAAAGGACAGACCTGTTGCCCTGACTTCTGTGGTCATGAAAGTCTTTTAAGCGCATCGTCTTGTCCCAACTCAAGGACATTACATCCACCCTGCTGGACCCCCTGCAGTTCGCCTACAGGGCCAATAAATCTGTGGACGATGCTGTTAACATGGCCCTCCACGTCATCCTCCAGCACCTGGAATCCCCAGGATCCTATGCCAGGATACTGTTTGTGGACTTCAGCTCTGCCTTCAACACTATTATCCCATCTGTGCTTCAAGACAAGCTCTCCCAGCTGAACGTGCCAGACTCACTGTGCAGGTGGATTACAGATTTCCTGATAGACAGACGGCAGTTTGTGAGGCTGGGGAAACATGTCTCGGACTCCCAGACCATCAGCACTGGATCCCCCAAGGCTGCGTCCTCTCTCCTCTGTTACTCTTCTTGTACACCAACAGCTACACATCTGGACACCAGTCTGTAAAGCTCCTGATGTCCGCAGATGACACCACCGGCCTCCAATGGAGATGAGTCAGAATACAGGATAGAATTGGACCGTCTGATGTCATGGTGCAGCATGAACAACCTGGAGCTCAATGCTCTTAAGACAGTGGATTCAGGAAAGACTTGTTCCCCCTCCCTCCTGTCGTCCTCTGTAACACCCTGGTAACCTCTGTCGAGTCCTTTCACCTTCTGGGCACCACCATCACAAAGGAGCTCAAGTGGGAAAACCCAACTGAGTGCTGAGGTAGATGGCTGCCCACCTTGAGCCTGGTTTTGCTGGAGGTTTCTTCTTTCTTAAAAAGGGAGTTTTTCCTTTCCACTGTTGCCTAGTGCTTGCTCAAAGAGGGATTTGTTGGGTTTTCCTTATTATTTAGTTGTATTGTAAGGTCTTAAACCTTACATTGTAAAGTGCCTTGAGATGACTTTTGTTGTGATTTGGCGCTATATAAATAAACTTGAATTGAATTGAATTGAATTGAGTAGAAAGAAAGAGAGAAAGAGAAAAAAGAACAGCAGATCACACAACCAATAACAACAACAAGCAAAAGGCAGGCAGGTTGGATGGGCCAGCAACTGAAGACCCAGAATACACAGCTTCAGGGCCGATAATACCTGAGACAGAGAGAGAAAGAGAGAGAGAGCGAGAGAGAGAGGCACAACTACAAGAGAAAGAAGACACAAAGTTAATAACAGGCAGTGGTGGCATATGAGTGGATGGAGAAAGGAGGGGGAGCACAGTGTGTCGAAAGGGAAGTCCCCCAGCAATCTAAATCTATAGCAGCATAACTGAGAGCTGGTTCAGAGGTTGCTGAGCCAGCCCTTACTATAAGCTTTATCAAAAAGGAAAGTTTTAAGTCTAGTCTTAAAAGTAGAGACAGTGTCTGCTTCCTGAACATGAACTGGGAGCTGGTTCCACAGGAGCTAAAGGCTCTGCCTCCCATTCTACATTTGGAAACTCTGGGAACCACAAGTAGACCTGCACTCTGAGAGCGAAGTGTTCTGCTGGGATGATATGGTACTATGAGGCCTATCAGATATGAAGGGGCTTGATTATTAAGTTAGGGTTAGGGTTAGGGTTAGGGTTATTTAAATTCTATCCTGGATTTTACAGGAAGCCAATGGAGGGAAGCTAATGTAGGAGAAATATAATCTATTTTACTAATTCCAGTCAGAACTCTGGCTGCAGCATTTTGGATCAGTTGTAGGCTATTTAGGGAGCTACTGGGACATCCTATTTGTAGGGAATTACAGTAGTCCAGTCTAGAAGTAACAAATGCACAACCTATTTTTAGCATCACTTTGAGACAGGATGCTTCTAATTTTAGAAATATTCCTTAGGTGGAAGAAGGCAGTTCTAGAGATTTCTTTAATATATGAGTTAAAGGAGATATCCTGGTCAAAGATAACTCCAGGATTCCTCACAATAGTGCTAGACGCCAGTGCTATGTCATCTAAAGTAAGTATATGATTATTTGGGCCCAAATAGAATAACCTCTGTCTTTTCTGTCTGAATTTAGAAGTAGAACATTGCAGGACAACCAGAACTTTGTGTCTTTTAAACATTCTTGAAATTTGACTAAACTAAACTAACTTTTGTCTGCGTGGAAGACTCATCATTAACACGAACAAATTGGAACCTTAAACCAACCTAGTGCTGTTTCTTTATTCCCAATGACATGTTCCAGTCTGTGTAATAAAATGTTGTGATCTATAGTGTCAAAAGCAGCACTGAGATCTCTCCAGAGAAGTATAGAGAGAAAGCTGTTGTCTGATTTAATAAAACAAGGTTGGTTGATCCACTACATTCCTCTATGAACTTTAAATAAGCACTCTTAATATCTGACATCACAGGTTCCAGACTATATGTTCTTACCATATTTGTCTAAGCCTCCTGGACTTGTGGCAAGACAATGATAAGAAAATACTGTGCAACATGGCACCACTTCACAAGCAACCGATATACAGTGCAGAGACTGTGAGGCGGTGATACTTGCCATGCCTGAATTGTTTTGGTCACAATCTGTATTTGGCAGTAACAAATTCAATAAGCAGGACTGGACAGCCTGCCAGAAAAACAACTTTACTTGAACAGCAGACTGAGCTTCAGCTTCCACAACACAAGTTGGAATTGTAGCGAAGCCTTCCTTATTATTCACTGGCAAACAAAGAAAATACAGCCAAATCTTTCAGATTAACAAGGTTATGTGCTCTTGGAATCTCCCAGATTCAATCACATTTGTTTTATTTGGTACATTATCTGAGTCTATGATTGTTTTCAGCCTTTATTTGTCATCTTCAGTATGAACCTGCTGGGGCATTAAGCAAAGAACAGCAGAGCTACTTTTGGAGCAAGCCCCATGTATGTAAAGAGTTTTGGATGAGCAGAGCACATAAAGAAGCAGTTCTGGCAGCAGCACCTCCCACTGAAGCTACAGAATGCTACAGCCACTAATAAACTAACTAATTTAGAAAGCAGCATCAAATGAAAGAGCACTTGAAACGTATCAGATACCTAAATCTATTAGTGATGGCCTCTGCCCAACAGCTCAGATATACACACCAGGGAATACACATGGTCCATAAGTTCCTATTACCAAAAATATATCTCCCTACAGTGCTGCCCTTGATGAGGGCTGTGGTTGCCTAGCAGCAAAAGTAATAATAATTCGAGACTCCTGTTGCCCCTTTGGTCCTTGATATGGTAACTTATGATTAGCACTGGAGATCATTAACATTTTCAAATCAATTTGTAGCTCAGTTGGTAGAGCAGTTGTCTGTCATCCCCAGAGTTAGTGGTTTGATTCCTGGTTTGTTCTAGGTGCAAGTGCAAGTGTCTTCGGACAAGACACTGACACCTTTGTCTATGTGCAGCTGTCCAAACAACAATGACTACATGCAATATTCAGATTTTAATATTTGTAACAAACAGTACCTAACAAATGCAGAAGGAGAAGGCAAATCTGGTTGATGTAATTAATTTTCACAACACTTGATGTGAAAAAAAATATTCAACCCCCTGCTGATTTCTTCTCTGTTACTCTTTGTCTCATGCTGAACCGTTTTGGATTCAAACTAAATTTAACATGAAATAAAAATAACCCAAGGAGACATTAAATGCAATCTTTAAATGATAATTATAATTCTTGAAAGCACAGCCCATTTCACTTTCACACATTCAGAGGTCAACTCTCACGCATTGGATCATTGTGTTGCTGCATAACCCAGTTGAACTTGAGCTTCAGCTCACAGACTAATGGACTGATGAGTTCAATTCATTTCTTTGAATAATGGCAAGTTGTCCTGTCAGTTCGGAACATTCACTCAAAAGGTAAGGATCATCAGGTTGTGTTGTAGCAAAATTCAAATGAACCTTTGTGTTAGTTGTGGTGTCCTTCTCTCCGCCCACATGGATGCCATTTCAACCAGGAGTCATGATGACTAACCTTTGCTGAGGTGAGAGACGCCCGCTGTTAGGCTGTTTTCCTTGTATTCCATGTTTTCCAATGTGACCTTCTGGATGAGTTGTCATCATGTTCTTGGACTAATTTTGAAAGGTTGGTCACACCTGGGAAGGTTTACTATCATTCAATCTTCTCCCTTTATAGATAGTGTTTCTCAACCTAAACAAATACAGTTATCATTTTAAACCTATTAATTTTTTTGTGTGATATACAATTCAGGAGATTGTTGACTCCAAAAATCTAATTATATATTGTATATATAAAGCAGATATTTCAAAAACAATGTGTGTCTTGCCCAAAGACCTTTATCATAGTCCCGGGGGTGTGTATTATAATTTGGTTAATAACACACCATCCACTCTGTCATGAAGTGTGCTTCTTTCACCCCACAGACTACAGCTTCATCATTAATTCATCACGCCTGATATAATGTGCTGCTGACTAAAAATTAGGAGCTAACATGAATGTTTTCCATGTTGCTAAACCAGGAGATATATGGGGTGAACCTAAAATTTATAGGAGCTTAGTGAATTCACTGCTATTATGAGCTGAGATCCAAAGTGGAAATCAGCTGCACTGTACTTTTTGAGCCCAGAATCCTAAATTGTTTTCAAATTGCAAGAGCCCATGAATTATGAATACTATATTATGTAGACACGTACAGGTATGCAGGTTTTGCAGTAATGTTTCAATTGCAGTTAAGCAGTATCTAGAATTCCATAGAAATATTTTCATTTGGTAGTAGAAAACTATTTAATGCACACATTAGGGTGATTAGACAATGAGTACATCCCAATTTCCTTAATTGATCATTTCTCAATCCTTGCATGCCCTGGAAGCTGTTCTGGTCCTCCATCTTGAAGAACATTCGAAAGCCTCTAATTTCACTCTGATGACAAAGGAGACCATCTTTTGCATTTTACAGGAGCAACACCTGTTTATTGGAAACCCGTTGGTGATTGGACACGGCAGCTGATTGCAAGACTAGCGCAGTTTTATCCTGAAGTACACTGATAAGATGTATCATTTCCTTCTTCTGGTGGTTTGGTCTTTGGTTCTGAACTTAAAACATAAAACTAGCATTTGCTCTTGTCACTTTTCTGTGTACAGCTACTGCTCAACAAAGGATAAAATCATTTTGGATACTAATTTAATTTCAGTGACCACTTAAAGGACAGACAAACATGACATTTTTGCTCCAGTTCTGACTGTTGCTTGGTGTTTGCAATGATTATAATCTTTATAATCTCTACAAATTTTGTTGTTTTTCTTGTTGTTAGTTGTAGTACATAACAAATGGCTTTTGAGAGTTTTAAAAAAGGAAATAAAAAAAATGTATTATTGTTTATTTATTTTACTATGACACGGGGGAAATGTCTAAATGGAGGTTTCTAAATTACTAAAGGAACTCAAATAACGATTTTGAACACTCACTTTAGAATATAAATATGAAGAAACAGTAAAAAAAATCTTCTTCACTGCATCAAAACATGTTCGGCATGTGCAATATTATAAAAACTCTGATATCTGAGAGTGAGACATGTCCATACAGACGCAGTCTGTGAGTACAATGTCAACAAATGAGTCAAGCAAAGGCAGCATTAATAGTGGTGTTTTTATACATAGAGGCGATGCACTGTTACTTGCTGTTACATCAGTCAGATGAAGTCATCAATGTGGTTGACATATGTAGTAAAGTATTTCATGTGTTTTGACAGACTCAGGCAGGTTCAGGGCATTTTACTGGTGACTTATCTTGAGTAACTTGACACTTGGACCTCTGACTCCCAACATTACAAATAAATATTCAAATTCAGTCAAGTGGAGTGTGCTACCTTCTGAATTAATCAGGGCAGACCTATAAAATGTTACTGGGATGGTGAGAATGGGTGGCATCCATAGAAGGGTAAATAACATGTGTACTGAAATGATAAATAACTGCCTTTTTGACTACAAATAGTTTACATAATGATGAAGAAATAGTGATAAATATTTGGGGTGAGGCAAGAATTCTTCCATTGCTACAACAAAATTATGGCATGACATAAATCTGAATACATGTTAAATTAACATAATAAATGCCCTGTGCCACCTGAATCTATTTAATATTAATAATAACTGATAGTTTAAATCGCTGTGGGGAAATTCTTTTGTGGACAGGCGCCTTTGAGGCGCCAAGAGTTCTTGGTTTAGTGTCTTGCCAGGGACACTTCTACATGTGGCCAGGAATCAGGAATACTGGGAATCAAACTCTAACCTTGGGCTTTCATGGATAACTGCCTACCAACTGAGCCACCATTGCCCCCAAAAAAACTGTTCCTGCCCTGTTTTGAATCGGGGACCTTCCGTGTGTGAAGCAAATCTCCAGTAAATCTCCAGCAAATCTCCTTATCTCCAGTCATTCACACCTGGTTTCAGGTGGTTACAGTGACACACATGAAAGCCTGGAAGATTCACAACACACAGGTGATCATCAAGCACAAACCACTTCCTGACTCCACAGTGGTTTTAAGCCTGCCAATCCAGCCAGTCACTCACAACTGAAGAAGCTTCTGGATGGAAGGTGAAACTTCTTCAGAACTATATAGTCCAGTTACTGCTGAATAGAACCTTTGGGATACCTATAACCTGGATGACTGAGAGCCTTCAGTTTTATAAATAAATAGTTTGGTCAGAGATTTGGGTGTGTCATATTAGTCATGGCTGATGTAGCCTGGAACCTCACATCATAAGCAGACATGACTTATGATAACGTTCCTTAACACAATTTTTGTGTAAATTGATAAATTACTCCTTAGGGTAAAGTATCCTAACTGCTTAGTAAAAGGAGAAAAATAGTTTCAGATGAATACATTTATGAATTTCCTTGTATGTCAACTCCTCATAAAGATTTCACTTAACTTCACAAACTAACATATCAACATTTGTCAAGTGTCCCAAGGTCCAAGCCTTGAATTCCCATCAGTGATATATCTGTACACAGGACATCAAGTATATTTCACTCTGTGTCTGAAAGCTGTTCACATGCATTTCTACTTTGTTGGATTAACAATAGAGTATTTAGTGCAGTAAAAAGACATGCTCATAGAAAATCAAACTGACATGTTGACTTCCTCTCCAGGACCTCAGAGACGAGTGGCCTTTTGATCTTTACATCTGCTACAGTAATACCTGAGCACATGCAGCTCACCCTGACCTCATAATCACAATTCCCCAGAGTGTACTCCATCTACTCTATCAAGGTTTACTACAGGGAAGCACTGCAATCTACCAGACATGATGTAAGCATAGCATAGAACATGTAATACAAGTGAAATTCTGCCCATATTTACCAACTTGGAGAGAATTATCTGCACGGTTCCCCTCAGCTCTATCGGGATTTTTAGCCTCTTTTAGTTATTTTTGGTTTCTGGCCAACTATAGTGTTATCAACTTGTTTTCAGCAGCAGACCTAATGTCTGTTCTGTCATTAAAAAACCCAGACAAACCTAGTGAACCTGTTCTCTTCCAACAGAAAACTGTAAAAAATTACTAAGTTGGGGTTGATCATGGACCATCTTATTTCTCTGTAATACTGTAGTAAGTAAGTTGCCAGAACAACCTCCTCGGCCTTGGCATTGATTTTTCTAGTCTATGAAAGGATGGAGGGATGTGTGTGGAGGAATGGAACAACATTCTTCTGAAAGACATTCCCTCATGTGGTGTTGACGGTGGTGGATAGTGCTGCCTAACACTGTTCTGATACTCCAAATAAATTTTAAACTGTCTTCTGTCTTTATGTGAAATGTGTTTTCAATTGTCTCTACCAAACAGAGTGCATAATACAGGTTTAATGCTATTTATCATAGGTATGTGATTCAGTGACTCTTAAATGCTTAAAATGAATATTGTTCAGCTAGTACTTAGTACTAATATACCTTGGAGAATGCTCAAAACATTCCCTCAAAACATATTTACACTGTCAAAATTGCAGATCCTAGCTGAACAAGATATATTTAGAAAAAAAGTTGGTACCATGTGAATGAGAGTCATGGCTTTCACCTGTGCTCAGCACTAGAGATACATTCACATTAACGCTGCCCCAGAGACATTCCTTCAGAGTATTTGTATATTGAGTTACTGTGTGTGGACAAGGGCTCAGTGTGTCCAGAGCACTGAACTGCAGTTGCAATGCACAACCATGACTATCTCCTGTCTCAGCTGGTGCTGCATCAGGCATCAACAACCCTCAAGGAACAGTAAAGAAACCCATATAACAGCTTGTACCTCCTGCTGCTCTGCAGTACAGTCTTACCCACTGCGCTGGGAGCTTCATTCAGTTGCAGCCCTAAACTCTGGTCGACCTCTCTCTTTCTCTCTCCACCTACTCTCCCACTGCACTGTGCGCTCTTGACTGCATCGCAATCTCTCAGAACGACTCAAGGTTGATGGATCATTTTCCTGCCAAAAAACAGTTTACTCCTCACAAGTGGAAGGAAATCCACCTTCGCTTATGTGGGCGGGAGGGAGAGACAATGAGAAACCCCAACAACAACAAAGCTTACTGTCTTTAATTAAATCGCTCTTGACAGACACCCCAGTTCTGCATTTTAGTAAAAGGTGCTCATTTACTATGTGTTAAATATGTTGACTTTCATTAAAGCATTCATTTCTGACAATACACACATCAGCAGTATTTAAATAGCATATGAAAATACTTGACTAATTTGAAAATGAAATGATCAGAAGCCTGTCAAATGAAAATGTGACAGGTACTGTGAAACATTCTAATGGCTCATCTGGACAAAGGCCAAAATCAAACAGCTTGCTTTTCTAGAGTGTGCAGAGTAAATGTCACCTTTTCTTTATGTGTGCATCTTATACAAAGCATTGTATGATGAGGATAATGTTTTTATTTCATTCACTAATTTACTACAACATCTAGTCAGTGTAGTTTTTAGCAGTGGTTGAAAATATTTAGCAACATTGCCTTGCAACTCACAAATAGGCTAATGATATTTTTACCATCAGCTTTCAGGCTATATATTTATACTCAACCTCATGCTTCTTGAGTAGATGGACCAATATTTAACCTTGTCATCACATTCCATTATCTCAGCAATTACTTTGATTATTAGCTCTAACATAACCAATACAATTGATCAAATCGAGTTGTAATAAAGCATAGCTGTCCTCTAACAGCGTTGGCCTGGTAGCAGAATAACAGCCCCAGAGCGATAGTGATCATCTCTTACCGATCTAGTGGGCCATTAAAAGACAAGTGTGTAGCACAGGAGCATTGTTCCATTACAACTTAGCAGGGTCTTAAAACAAGCTATTGGCATGCAGGAGGTGCACTACTATACCTTTGCTGAACACAGAGTCATTCTGCTTCATTTAAGCAGGTTTGATCTAGTGATTTTTTTTTTCTGCCTCACATTGTGAAATTAATAATTAATATGTAATACTCTTCTGATTCACTTATCAATTTTAAAGCACAAACAGAATCTAGAATAGGCTCTCGCTGCCAGCTTTTACCCCTGAGGACACAGCCAGGCTAGTGGAAAGTAATGAAAGAAACCAAGCAGTAATGTCCCTGAAATCGTTTCATACAAACAACGCTGAGATGACTGTCTCATGTACAGAGCTTTACAGAACGCGCTGTTCCAAGGAATCCAAAAGAAGGATGGACGTTTTTATTATTTTCAAACAAACTGTCATCTAATGGATTCATACTTCCTGGAGAAATACACACAGAGTCCACAGAGCCAGGGGGAATAAAGAATCAGCTAATATGATATTGTTAATTATACAGTTTTTGGCCTACGCAAATACTTTGTTGTAATTGTAATTACTATACAGAAAATGAAAATGCTTAGAGGCAAATAAAGCACAATTAAGTGTTTTACAATTTGGGCTTTTTTTGCAACATTAATCCTATAAGTAATAATAAGATTGTACTTATCAAGTTAATTGCTAGGAGCTAGAAACATGGTAGACATGGTCCCTCAGTCTGGTCTCTAGTAACGCATCATTATCTACTATATAGTCCTCAATACAGAGTTACTGAAGAACTACTCATTTACTGCTCAGTAATTATCGGGTTGTGTCGTGATTTGTCTTTCAGTAACTTTTCTTTTTTTCACCCGCATTGTGTGTTTCCCGAAATATGTGTGTGTCTACTGCTTCACCTTTGGCCTAACATCCATGGCAGATGATGAGCAGTGATATAATAAACGACAGAGAAGAAAAAGCCAAACGTATGAAGAAAAAAAAACAGGTTGTTTT
>OMLM01006891.1:10539-67023 GCA_900302695.1 Helostoma temminkii | reverse complement strand
GGGGTGGCTGGGAACCATTCATTTTGCACTCTGCATATTCCTGCAGTCATTTAGACAGCAGATCATTGCCCCTGTCTATACATGATAAAATACTGCAATAAAATGAATACAGGGATAAAATGAATTAGAGCTTCAACTGAGGTTGGTATATTACCATGTTTATATGACACCCGTCCTCTTGTAAACTCTGGTAAATGGAAACAGAGGCAGTCAGCATATATAACACGCTGGCCTCCTCAGATCCAAGTAGTTATAGGAATAAAACCAACAGTCTTTAAAAATCACACCTTAGGAGAATCCAGAGACTTTAGACAGAAGCCATGTTGCGTCCTGTTTTTGATTGCTTCCTCTGGCATTATAAATGTATGAAAAACATGATCTTATGCATGTATTCTGATGTGTTTTCTACATCTTTTCACACAAGAGGTTGGTGACATTGAAAATGTGAAAATTCAACTTTTTATATGCCTTTCACATTTCTTCAGTTGCTGTAGCAGTGCCAGGAGACACAATGTTGTTCTTTGGTTATGTAAACCAGTTGTTTGATTACATATTCAATGGATACAGGCCAATATTCTGTGGTTTAAAAGGTTACATGTGTCTCATTTGTGCATCTGGCGACAAATGATTGTTCTGAAATACCCATTATACTGCAGGCTTATTTCTTCCACATCAGTTATCCCCACTGCCTCGCTATATTTGCCAAGTTGGCTTTTGTTTAAAACAGGAGGAATAATGTGGTCAGGCCTCAAAGCAGCTTTTGCCCTTAGGTGCAAAAAAGGCAACATAAGATTGTCCTTGTTCTTGTTCTATTTGTTTTCTGTGTCTCGAGGGGATGCTATCAATCAGGAGTCAGAGGGGCAAAATATAATAATTGAGTAAATAGGTAGCTCCAGTGACAGGTGAGTGGACACCTAATGGAAATATGGAAGGAAAACTGCTTTTGAAACCACCTGCTTTGGATCAACAAGCAACAACATGTGGCAACCCAGTCTCCTAAAAATGCTGTTTCTAGAATTAGAATTTAAATCAAGTTTATTGCTAAGTAGATTTTCACATACACACAAGGAATTTGTCTTGAGATGGTGCAGGCTCTTACAATATTAAATGAACAAAACACAAGAACTATGTGAGTCATAAATGGAAAATGGTCATATATATAGTAGGTGTGTAAATAGGTGCATTAATGTGATGCAGCAGAGATGCAGGCTGTGATATCACAGTCTATGTCAGTGGGAGGATCTGGGTCTTTTTAATGAGACCAACAACAGACGGGAAGAAACTGTTCTTGAGACGAGATGTTTTGGTTCTGATGGAGCGCAACCTCTTGCCAGAGGGAAGTTTCTCCAACTGTTCATGACCAGGATGGGAGGGGTCGGCCATTATCCTCCTTGCATGCTTCAGCGCCCTGGAGTCATGGAGGTCCTGCAGTGATGGTAGGTACAACTAAACTACAATCACAAATTAGTTGTGAATATAATTGCAGCCAGCATTACATTTTCTGTAAGCATAATGGGAATATGTTCACAATTCAAACATGTTCCATTTTGCAAATTTATTAACACTTAACATACAGTATCAGTTAAATATACACAGTAAATGTATTTTTGTCCATCAAAATATATGATCTACAATATCATGTTTTCTTTAAAGCATAAATATCCTTGTAAACCTTGTAGTAACACACAGCTTTCTGTTTCCCAAACACAAACTAAATAAATTATTACATTTCAAATTCCATACAATAGGGTTTAAAGGGTTAAACCTGTAAAACACATTATAGCAAATGTTCAAACACCTGGAAGCATAAAACTGTTTGTGGGTACACGGCTGAAACTGTGTGCACAGACAGAAATATTCAAACACATTCTTAGATTTATAAAGCTGCATGCATGCATGGTTTTGCTTCATAAATGTCAATCATCAGGAAAATGAGCATATGTGCACTCCCACTCCCACAATTTGCCAAGAATGGAAGTACAAATGCCTGTAAATATCAGTTTGCATATGGTAGTGGCTGGTCTGCCACTCATTAGACCTGTCTATGCGAAGAACGAACAGCACAAGCTGGAAAGTGCTGTTTTATTGCTGCATCAGCAACGTTTTATGACTGTTACAAAGGTGTGATAATCTATAGCACTGATAACACTAACACATCAAACTCCTTTAATATCTCAATCATCATCTTTGATGCTGAAAGAGGCTTTATAAAGTGGCTCCTTCACACTTTTGATTCCAGTTATCACTGGCGGTGAAACAATTGCTGTAAACAAGAACAAACTGAGGTTATTATACAAAGGTTATTTAAAATTAAGCCCTTAAATGCTAATTTGATGGAAATATGTGGATTTCAAAGTAATAAGACCATCAGAAATATTGACAACATACATAAGCAAGCAATGTTCTAATATACTTTTAGTATATTTATGTATAGTATTAGTATACTTCTTTTAAACTAAAAATGAGCAGGTATATTTTTTAATATTATCAGAGGTAAACTAAAAAGTGGGCCAATTTAGTCCCAGCAGGATAGAACTAAAAGTACATAAGTATACAAGTATACTTACTATACTCAAAGTATACTTGAAGTACACTAAATAAAATAAACTTTAGGTATACTACTTTTTTGTAAGGGTAGGCAGAGGTGTTTTCGGTAGCCAAAGTCTATATTACCATAAAAGTACAAGTATTTGTGTAGAAAAAGCTCCAATAATTAAGTTTAAGTTTTGTACCCAAGTTTTTTACCCAAGTAAAAGTACCAAGCACAAGCTCATGTACAAAAGTAAAAGTACTCCACTAAGAAAGCAGTGTGTTTAAAGCAATGTTAAATTTGATTCCTTTGACAACATTAATGTAGCTAAATTAAAGTTTAGATATCTGAACACAGGCTTGCATCTCTCCTCTTACATTTAATTTCACTTTAATGCTGCTGCTGCTAGAAAACAGTATGTATGCATGACCTGAAGTGTCCATGAGCTCTGCAATTTCTTTTTAAAAATACCAGCTTGCGTGTTGAAAGGCGTACGCATGTAATTTGTGTGTATGCATCATTTATAGATCTTGCCCATGCATACACATCATGATATTGTATTATTATAATTTATATAGTGCTTTCCTTCCACTGTCCAAGCTTTACTTTTTAAATTACTGATACATGGTATAAATCAGAGTAATATGCTATGGCACAAGTGCACGGTGCATGTCAGTTGAGTTCTTTTTCTGCCAGAGATGCATTGCACTCCTGTGGTGTTGTTGTGGTGTGGTGACGTAGCAATCATACATTATCAAATATCACCAAGTTGTGTGTTCTGTGTTTCTACTTAATCCTAATCATTAATCATAATATAGCATCATTGCAACCTCTATTAATTATTTCAACCTTAGCGTAGATACAAAAGCAAACACAGAAACGAGCCCCTAAATTAACCATATCCTTGCTAACTGTATACAGAGGGATCTACTTGCACGAGCCAACCAAACAGCTGCTTATTCATCTGCATATGTTGGTATGTTTGCATATGGGTCAGTTTAGTTTTGTGCACAAGTTCGAACAGCAGTAGCAAACTATGGAGAATAAGACAAAGGTTGAAACTGTCCTTTAGTTGCACAAAAACTAAAATAGATGTAGTCAATCATAATACACAGTCTAAAAGTCCAAATATAATCATTTTCTTTTCTTTTAGTTTGTTATCATAGCTTTTTCTAGTGTCCAGGCGACACTAGAAAAAGCTATGATGTGTATGTAACAATGTCAGCTTTACTGTTTTGGCAGAGAGTTTAGGTTCCATTACAGGACAGAGTTTGCAGTCAGTATGTGACTGAACTGTCATCTGTGGAACTAAACTGATTGGTTTCACTTCTTTTCTCTTATCTTTTCCGAAGCAAGTCCAAATGGGTTTGTGTGTCGTTTTTGAGAATACAGTGAGGGAAGTCTTTGAGTACACAAAGTTCCACTTTTTTAACACTCAAAGTGAAATATAATTAAAGTTGTGGCTGAGGGAGACCGACCTATAATGCAGGGACCCAGACACCTACCTTGCTCAGTGTATAATTAATTTGCTTTCAGGGATGTACCATCTGCTCTCTGTATAACAGCGGCTTCTGTAACAGGTTCACCTTACATTGTGAAAGACCTGTCCTAATATTAATCACTATATTTGGGGTAATGCTTTGTCTAAACTGTCACTAAACCAATCATAAATCAACATTTACTCTGTATCAAGTGTGTCTGGAATGGTAATCAATTCCTGCAGGCTTGCCAGGCTAGACGGACTGCTATACCCTCACATGTTCAGGGCATTTTCTCAATCCCAGAGGAGATATAACAATAAATTAATCTCTCAGTGGATGCTCTAACACGTTTCCCTCTCTCATTGCCTTTATTCACAAAGAGGTGAGAATCAAAGGAAAAGTGTAAAAAAAAAAAAAAAAGGAGAATAGAAAAAAGACAAGGCCATTTAGTAGCTGCACTGGAGGATTTTATTGTATTTATTTCAAAGACGAAGTAGAAGAGTAATCCAGTTAACGTTTGGGTTTCTCCGCCCTCAGGGAACAGGAGCCCTTCACAACTACAGTGTTTAAGCAGTCATCATGGCCTCACAGAGCAATGTTCAGTCTCATTACCACTTAACGGCCTTATTAAAGTCCAGCTCCAAACCCCTTACATGACATCAAACGTGTTCCATTAAATTCTGACATCTTGTACTGTACAAAGTTGCATGAGGTATTAAAACGCAATGGTGAGGAAAGCGTGAGACACAAAGTGGATGAAACCTATTAGATGTTTTCTATTTTTTTTCCATTTCTAAAGCTTAATTTAGAAAATTAGAGCAGCTCATGGTGATTGTAAAAAGCTTACCATTGAATACTTCCCTAGAGGAAGAGTCTTATAGTAAGTGTGCTTCCCACATGATCATTAACCATAAATATCAAAGTCTCTTGACCCAATCATCTCTGGTGTGGTAGAGCTAATGCAGCTTAATTAAAATCCTCTTAAGGGTCACTATGAGTGACCTCTGGAATATTTTGTCTGGCTCATCATAGGCAATTTTTTCTCATTTATAGTCTCATTATGTTCTTGCACTAATACAACAGATATTCTTAATTTGTTTTCTAAATTGTCATCAGTTTATGCCCTCATGCTCATTTCATTTCATACATGGTATCAACTTAGTAACTGGTAAACATTTACAAAGATTTTGTAGATAAGCTTCCCACATATCTTTGCAAACTTATTTGACAAAGTTAATCTTCCAATAATAATCTTAAATCACAAGGCAAGTATCTGATGTTTGTCTCAGGGATAAAAAAGACAATGTTTTCTGCATTGAACAGTTGGAATAGTTTGCAAAGTGAAATTAAATCAATCAAGGCCATTCTTAATTCTTAAACTTCTGTATGTCATGTTTCTTTTATTGTATATTTGTGTGTTTCATGTTGGATTGTCCTGTCTGAAACTGAAATTATGCATCCTGATTATAACCTCATGGGAGAAAATAAAAATAAAGTTGAAAATATTGAAATAATTTCTGATCTATGCACAGACAAAACTGAAACTATATTTACAATACCATACATTTATTAATTTTATGTGGACAAAAAATGAAATTAGTACCTCATATTTTTACATAAAGAACAATTCACACAAAAATGAAGTTTTGTTGAAATGCCTGCAGCACCCCTCCCTCACACCTCGTGGCTTTGTGAATTATGACTCTTTTCTGCCAGAAGCAAATAAGAGGTAGTGTGACATTTTTATATTGCAAATTCTTTCAGGTCAGAGCAGTAGGGAGGTATCAGGATAAAAAAATCACAATCACATAATCACAATTTTGACACATACATTCAGTGCTTGTTTTGTTTATTAATCACTGGAAATCATCTTGAAAGAAAACTTTCTAGAACACTTGGTATTAATTGTAAGGAAAACAGAGAAAGTTCTTAAGCTGTAGCTTATGTTAAAGCTGCAATAACTATTATTTTACACATTTTCTAAGAAATAAAGTGTAAATGTAGTCCATTTGTTCTAGTGTGACAGGTGTGAGTTGCATACAGCAACTTACACATGTCACACAGAACCCTGCCACACATAACCCTGCTGCAACCACAGGCCAGAGAGAGTGCAGTGCAACCTAAGCTTAGCTCCTATCTACCTGTCTATCTTGTCATCAAAACAGACATGACAAGGTACATACATACTCATACAAAGTTGGGCATCTGCAGAAACTATGAATAATTGGGCATGAGCGTGCAGAAAGAATGATAAGCGACAGAAGGGCTCGCAGCATAAAGTCCACGTAAACTCTGGGCCATCTGACTCAGATATTAACATTCTTACATGCAGCTCAACTGAATAATGTATAGATATGTTCTAGGTTCTAGTGCATGTCTGATGAATATATTGGATTTAGAATTCCTGTTTGCACTACATGTTTACATTCCTATTTGTTTTAAATTCTGCTGATGCACAATTATTTATTATTTACTGGAATTCTATAATTCCAGTAAATTTATTTATGTGTTGCTCTGTTACATTGTGTTTTACAAAGTCAAGAAATCACTGTTTAATATACATATATATATATATAGAGAGAGAGAGAGAGAGAGGTTCTCTGAGCCACATTCACACTACAGCTTCTAGTCACTGACGTGCAATGCAGAGTCAGAGAGTGCAATGTAGGACAAAGATGTAGAACCTGGAGCTTGGTTCACGTTTCTCTCATTAGATTTTTCCTCAAAATATATCAGAGACATTTGGAATAGGAACAATGCCCCAGAGGTACTTCAACCATATATCAATAGTAGGCATGGCATTTAAATGTCACACAGGATTAGATACTTGCATCACCACCACACCTGAAGCTTGTCTTTACTCATTCATACGCAGAGGGCTCATATGTCCTTTGTTAGGCAAGAGCAATCTTCAGTAATCTCAGGACAGCACAGAAGAGCCAGTATCAGCACCACAGAGACCCCTAAGGCAGCACAGTCAATGCAGAGCTTGTCCAACCTGTACCCTTCTTTCTCCAGTCTCTCTACCTCTTTCTCCTGGCAAACGATTTGGAGAGGGACGGATCACGCAGAGCCAAACCCCAGTTATCTGGCAGAAGATCACACAGATGGGCCAGACTGAGCCAGCTGAACCCACAGGCAGCTGGGAGTGATGATGCACAGGATGCTTCCTATCAACAGGATGTACTGTAGCACAGAAGCTTCGCAGGGTGACACACCAGACAGAGCCACTGAAGGAGGCCCTGCAGAGAGACCAAAGAGGACAGGGGAACAGAGTGGGAGCAGCTAGATCAAGAGAAGAGACCACAATCTACAGAACTGAGCAGAGAACTGAAGTGGGAATTGATGTAAGAAAGAGAGGGGAAGAAGGTTTTTAGCCATGCAATGAAAAAAAAGGGAAAAAAACAACAGCATAATGAAAGAGCCTTGAGAGGAAGGAGAAAGAAGACATGTTTTTTTGTAAAATGTAAAGTGTTCTGAGGTAAAGTAAGATATTGAATATGTAGAATATGTATCAGGAAAGAAAACTTCTTCTCCTAACTCCTAACCAGAAACAAAATCTACCGCAGCTGTACCCATGAAAATACATAGACAGCAGATACAGTTTGGCTTCTCAGTGGTGGTGAATGGCAAACATCTACAGATAACATGGTGCCTTGGGAATGTTTCTTGTATATACTGTACCATTAGCTGGCAATAATCCTTGCAGTCAAATAGGTGTGTGTGATTGAGTGATTTAATTTACTTTTTGATGTGCCTACACTCCTCCAAGCTGCCTTGTTTACCTCTACTTAATTTTATGAATCCCTACATTTCCTAGTCACATTTGACAACCCGTGGAGAATGAGAGTGAACGTATGAGTCAGGTATGAGTGGGAGGACATGACAGCGATAGTGTATGTCACTGTGATAGTATACAGTGCAAAGCTGCATTGGAAGACTGTGTACCCCTTACTGATTGAACAGATGTCTTGGGGTTGCATTGCACAGTATTCAGTATGTGATTGTTGAAAAGATAGCTCTGCCTCTTGTGTGATGGATTTCTTTTGGAATGATTATTTAATGTTAGTAAAAAAAAAACAGGTTTTATAAAGATTATCAATCTTTTAGAATCTGAAGGGCTGAGACAAGGCACTCAATGCTGGAATTTTAGGTGAATATTTTTTTGCCATACCTTTTGTTCAGAAGCCACTTATCTGTGGGAATTTTGAAAAATTCTGCATATCACCTAAAAAATAGGCCAAGAAATTCAAGGTACACCACTGGTAGCTGTATTAAATGCTTAATCCACCCCTTAATCCACCCTTAAATACATTAACAGCAAAGGATGGATTTCTTTCTGTTTAAACAGCTGCTCCTGCAAAGTGTAAAGACAGTTGGAGAGGATGGTCTTTAAATGAAATGATACTTGGGTGGTATCCTAACAATGTGAGCATACATTATTATGAAAATAATATGAAGGGAAACATGTGCAACACTATGGTGCCAGGCTAAGAAATTCTGTGGCACCTGTCAAATTATACAGCAGCTTGGGTGGAGAATATCTCATCTACCAAGACAGTAAACAGTCTATAGGAGACAGCACTATACTGGTGCAGCTCTTGTGTGTTGTCTCTGAAATGCAAAGCTTGAACTAACGTAAGATTGCCACTTGATATCAACACTGTGAGGTTTTTGTCTAGACTAGGCTCAATAATGGGGTGACAGAGATTGGGTTAAAAATATTTTATTTTTAAAAGCAAGGTAGTAGGAAGTTAGCACAGATAAACTGGGAATCCAAATAACAGGTTAAACAGAAAGCAGATATTGGTCTGATGGTAATAGGTTATTTTCATGGCGAAGACAGGGCAAGGTCAGTGTCTGGTACAAAGTCAAACGCCAGATTGTCAAAATTAATATGTTCATAAGATCCACAATCCACTAACAGAGTATGGTATCAGGTAACAGGTCACATATAAAGATCAGGCAGACTTAGGCTCAATTCCATTTCTCCCCCTTAGCCCTACCCCTCGGATTTGCACATTTACGTGAGGAGTAGGGGTGTCCCGATTCTCTTTTGGATTTAGGGGTAAGGCTAAGGCAGAGGGCTACATATGAAATGAAGATTTTTTAGGACCACACTTAAAACAAAGTGATATGAGAATTTCTCAGCATACACCAGATACATGGACAGTAAGGCTGCACAAACGAGCAAAGAGACCCACAAATATAAATATTTTTTTAATTAATACTATTTAATTACAGCAACCATTGTTTTATGTTATATTCAATCTTGTGCCCATACATTTACTGTCATATTCTTCATTGAAAACTTCGCTAGGTTAACTTTCCATCATTAGTCAATTAGCAGATGCTTTTATCCAAAGTGACTAACAAGTGACAAGACAGGTTCAGTGTCCGGGGCAAGTCAAAGTTCTGGTTCAGATTCAGATTCAGGTTCAGGGTTTCCAATATGACAGGACTAGGCAAGGCTGGAGAGTCACTTCAGGTGTTAGTGATCAGGTTGATTAAGGAAAACCTGAGCTGGGGAGTGAGAGAGTGAACAGGCACAGATATGTCCATTGCAGGAAATCAGGCTGGAAACCATGATAGTACTTCCCTCGAGGACTGTCAGCAAAGATTGGTCAGGATGATCACAGTGGGAGTGTGGTCAAGAATAAACCAATAGGGAACCCATTAGCATTCTTCAGATTCATAGCCTTGCCAATCAATGAGACTAGATCAATCATTGCACCGTGTAAGCTGGTCCTCCATTGATGTACTGGACAGATGGTGGAGACCCTGAGGAGGGCACAAGTGCACTTACAACTTCTAGCTTAACTGTTGACACATGGAAGGTCGGATGGATTCTAAGTGGTCTAAGGAGGTGCAAACAAACTGCCACAGGATTGGGCCAATGAATCTTGGTGAAGGTTTCTTGCATTCTACGCGGAGAGGTAGGTTGGAGGACGAGAGCCACACCCACTGCCCAGGTTGATAGTGAGAAGTGTCAGAGCATTTGTTTGACCATTTTCCATTGGAGCTGACTATTCTGAGTAGGGCTAAGGGGGCTCTCCTCCGGGCAAGATCTCATCTTCGAATGGGGTGGTGAAACCAATGACTGTATTTCTTGGATCTCGAACAGGGTTGGGTTATATCCATAGACGGTCTGGAAGGGGGTTAATCATGTGGAAGCAGATGAAATGGTTATGTGCATACTCAACCAACACTACATTTTTTGCCCATAAAGATGGTCCTCAGAAGCACAGAATTCAATTCAATAGTGCCAATTGACAACAATAGTCATCTCAAGGCACTTTGCATCGTAAGGTTTAAGACCTTACAGGGTTTAACAATACAACTAAATAATATAGAAAACAAATCCCCCTTAAGCAAGCACAAGGCGATAGTGGAAAGGAAAAACTCCCTTTAACAGACAAAACCTCTGGCAGAACCAGGCTTAAGGTGGGCAGCCATCTTCCTGAACCAGTTAAGGTGAGTGCAAAGAAAGAGAGAAAAGAACAATAGGTAACAAAATCAAAATTAATATGTTCGTAAGATCCACAATCCACTAACAGGGTCTGGTATCAGGTAACAGGTCACGTATAAAGATCAGGCAGACTTAGGCTTAATTCCATTTCTCCCCCTTAGCCCTACCCCTCGGTTTTGCGCATTTACGTGAGGAGTAGGGGTGTCCCCATTCTCTTTTGGATGGAGGGGTAGGGCTAAGGATGAGGGCTACATATCTCTTGAAATAAGGATTTTTCAGGACCACACTTCAAACGAAGTGATATGAGAATTGTAGTGCTAAACGCCAGTGCTATGTCATCTAAAGTATCTATATTATTAGACATTGTATCACTGAGGCCCAAGATATACAAAAATATACATGTAGCTAGCATCTGCATAGAATTCTTGGGCAACTTGGGTAGGGGAATGAAAGGGACCATCTTTGAGAATTTGTTAATTACTGTAAAGATAGTTGTGTTTCCATTGGATGGCGGCAGACCTGTGACGAAGTCAAGAGAATTATAAGACCAGTGTTTCTGGGACAGGCTGAAGGAGACCAGAGGGGAATTGAGATTGTTTTTCCAAGAGGGCCACCAGAAACGTTGCTGAACAATGAAGTGATTGTGGGCTAAGATGTAGTCAGGTTCTGGGTCTTGTTCAAGCAGGTCAAAATGGTGAAACAGTGCATCATGTCATCCATGCTCTTGTTTTATTTCATTTTATTTCTGCCCTAATTTTTCTCTGTTCATTCTGTCAGATCCACCTGGCCACACCTCCCCAGTCATGTTCCTGACACATATAGACTCACCCAATCAGTCCAGTCTCTCCCACCTCTTCACTTACCCTCCATGCTTAGCGTATTCTGCCAATCAGCATAACCATGTCCACCTGTGCCCCGCCCTTTAAAAGCTGTGGGTTTTCCTCAGTTCCCTACTGGATTAGCAAGTTACCTGCTTACCTGGTCTTAAACCAATCCTGTCTCCTAAAAAAAAATATATATATGTTCCTATACAACTAAATTGCAATCACAATTATAATTATATAATGTTATAAATTTTATAAAACTAATAATTTTCTGAGATATGTCATTTCAACCAGATTACAGACAACATAATGACCATAAGTTCTCAATTACCTTGAATAACAAGTCGCAAATACATTGATAGTTAACATAACAATTACATGTCCACAGGCAACAAATTTTTGTCAGCCAAATTATCCCATAAACAACAACCGTTTTACTCTTCTGCTAAAATATCTGATCTAGTTCAGTAGTACATGCCAATATATGATTCCAACTTTACTAACGTGTTTTATAGTTGGGTTCAGGCACTCACAGCACTGGGTTAGAATTATGTATCCCCTCACCTGCATAACACCTGTTGTCTTTTGGTAATAAATCAGTTTAAACTCACCTGCCTGACTGCATTCTGGGTCTTACAAGAAAATACCTATGGTGACAAACAGCTTTGCAGTTCTTGGTTCAAATTGGATCCCATTCTGAAGAACAAGATGAATTTAAATCTGAGCATAAAAACCTTGACTACCTCAGACTCAAGTCCACACAACCCAGTGGGCCTTATTTTTCATCAGTCAACACAATGAGCGGGTGCTCAGCTCCCTCCAGCCAATGGTGCCACTCCTCCACTGCCAACTTCACTGCCAAGAGCTCCCCATCCCCGACGTCATAATTGCACTCAGCTGGGAACAGGTGGCAAGAGAAAAAGGCGCAATGATGGATTTAATGGTCGATCACTGCATGCTGGGACAGCACCACACCCACTCCCTTGCTGGAGACGTCCACCACCCCAAACCAGCACCCACTGGAAAAGACCTCATACAGGTATTTGGAGGTGATAAAGGAAAGCAGGTTGAGATACTGTATGGGCAAATATCTGAGAATTAGCCTACTACACCTACTACACTTACGTACTACATTTTGTCCACATTTATGACCAATAAAAAATTTAATTATGGACTGTTGAGCAATCCCTACAATTTGCTTAAATATAATAATAATATAACAATAATAATAATAATAAGCTTCATTCATAGAGCAATTTTCAAAACATTCGTTACAAAGTGCTTAACAAGAGAGAAAGACAATAATAACAGAATGATCACAAGAAGAACACAAAATTAATAGCGTAGGACAGGAAGGAACTATAGCACAATAACACTTGACTAATTAATATAGAAACCAATCAAGTCCCCCTTGAGCAAGAATTTAAGTGACAGTGGAGAGGGAAACTCCCTTCCTTCTTTAAAGGGAGGAAGAAACCTCCAGCAGAACCTGGCTCAAGGTGGGCGCCCATCTGGCTTGACCGGTAGCTGTGTGAGTAAACATGGAAGGAGCAGGGCATAATGATATAGGACAACAACAATGACAATACCAGCACAAGGGTTAAAAAGCAGTGTGAAACAGCAACTACATTCAGTTTATATGAAATCAGGAAAAGCTCTGCAATAAAAGTATGTTTTCAGAAGTGATTTAAAAGCGCTTACAGAGTCAGCTGATAATGAACATACTGTACCTTGCGGAACCTAGCATATGCGGTTAGCCGTTTTCTAACTTTAAATGCAGTGTAAGTAATGTAAAGTCAGTTTAACAACCAGTACATCTAAAACATAAAACTAGTGAAGTAAAGAGCATAATTGTGTAATAATTCTCAATTAATTTCCCTTTATATAGGTAGAAACCTCTAAGACTGACATACCAAAATTTCTTTACATTTCAGTCGAAGGCTTTCTCGACAGGAATTGTTGTTGACTCATTGTGGCCCTGATGGAATTGGTTGTGGGGAGAGGGTATTTTGTCATACTCACAAGCAGAAATGAAACTGCCTTTCTGTTTGCCAAGAGAGAGAGCAGAGCTGGCATATTAAAAGACTACTAAAGGTTAGGACTCCACAGGGGAATTCTGTGGAAATAAAAATCACAGAAGAAGTGCAATAACAGCCTGATTACAGGACAGTAATAATGAGAGAGAGAGCAAGAGAGAGAGAGAGAGAGAGAGAAAAGAGCATGAAAAAAGAAAAAAAGAGACTATTCAGTACATTTGAAATTTGTAATGTTGGCACAAGCAAAATAAAAAAGTCAGATTGTCTACAGCTTTTTGATTTAAAGGGTGTGAAGTTCTCCTGTGTGAAGGACTTCTTACTTTCTCCCTTACTGTATGTGTACTTGAATAGTAAGGTGTTTGGAGGTCAAGGGGGACCATTAATTGCTAACAAGACTTGATGCAGCTTCATTTCATGGACACACTCAGATTAGCAGATGCTTGATAGTGTTGTCTTGCCTTGGTGGAAGATATTGCACAAACAATCACACAGTAGAACGCACACAAAATGGATGGATAACTCAAATCAACTGCTACAACACAGCCATCCATAACGGCCTTGAACGCTCAGGCCAGGTTTGAGTCAACACAGTGCTCAACTGCAAATATAACAAAATGTGATATGATATCCAAATACTGTAATACTATAATACTATATTAGTATTACATCTAATTAATGTGTGATGAAAGCCTCTCTGTCTCACTCTCCCTCTAGATCTTTGTCCTCCAGGAGTCCCCGCCATTCCTTTGCCGGTCCCTTCAACAATGTGCTGGTTTTCTTCTCCCATACTGTATGTGCCAATGATGAGCTTGGATTTTGCCTTTAGTGTGTTTGTCTAGTCTGTCATCCTTAGAGGTCAGTTAGCACCTGGAAGTTGCTTGATGCCCATGTTTTTAATCTTTCTTTTTTTTTTCAGAAATTTGTAATCCTAATTGTTCATATAGTAAATCTACTACTGTATATGTACTATTCTGTATTAGAACATATGAGTGGAGTCCAGCAGTGAGAATTTCCAGTCCTCACTTGCGGACCTTTTTGCCCGCTTCACTCCATTACTCCAAGTGGCTCCACTGATTATTTATCAGCACTCAACTCAACTCAAATTGCATCCTGCTCCTCTCAAATCATATATCCTCAAACAATGAGGAAAAAAATGCAAAGAAACAAAGACCAATGCCCAATTTTTGTGTGAAAGGTACATTCCAGGTCAAGCGTGGACATGCTTCACGCTGGTGTGAGTGGTAGTGGAATGAAATTGTAAAGAGACATAGCATGACGCTCCCTCCATTTAATAATGTTTAACTTGACACAGACACTAGTGCTGCAAAAAAGCATAGGTTTTCATATAAACATGTGTCTGATGGTTGATGTCCATAGAAGAAAGGTAACACAGCTGTTAGCCGCTAGGGACATATATTGAAGCTCCGTTTGGGATGACCAATGCTGCATCAAAAAAACAGAATATAATCAGTTGGTCCCACAAGATGTTTCAGCTATTGTCAACTCTACTTTAAACTAATCAATTTGTATATTTTGACTTTTCTTGCATATTAACCTCTTATATTACTTCAATTCAGGCCAATTCACAGCTTATGACAACAAAATTTTATTTTTATTTGCATCTGAAAGCTGATTTGACGAAAGTGAGGTTGAGGTGAAAGTAAAAGAAGTTTAATTATGCTTTATATTACTCTTTGTGTCACCATTAATATTAATAAAAAAACACTTCCAAATCCTTTTTCTCACTCTCTAATTGCTTTAAAGACACAAGGAAAATAAAAAGGACCAGCCTGGGCAGATTTCATACCGAGCTGGTACACAGCATCAGCCCATTATAGAGTTCTACAAGGGGGACCCGTCCTCTGAAACACAGACTGGGGGTAAAAGTGAACTGTTTTTTGCAGACAAATCAATTTCAAGCTATATGTGAAATGTGTCATACACATGCCCTCACACTATACATACTGAATTTCACATCTACATACAGCTTTGGATGTACACTTAAATATACTTTATATTTTTTATGTCAGAGAGTTGACTATTTAGTATAATGTTGTGTTAGATTATAATGTCTGTATTATAATATGTCTTATTATCTTCACCCAACTTCTATCTCTATCCATAATTAAGATACTGTTGTTTAGAGTCAAAACATTATCTTGTTTACATCGACTAAAACTGAAAAAAGAATCTACAGATCAGGTATCATGAAAACAATACTATCCAGCTGCCTTGTTAATCCATGTACTTGTAATCCACACCTACTGTGGACAGTAGTAGAAGACATATACATTTATTTAAAATATACAGGCCCATGTTGTCATTTATCTATGGTCATGAGACCTCATACAGTATACCACCTGAGCACAGTGAGGACATTCACAAGGCAGACTTTATCATCAATGCACATTTATCACACATGTACTTTCTTCTTTTATTATAATCACATTTATTTCAGATTTCCCTGCAACTGTCATTCAGTGTTTATGAACACATGTATGACTTCTAATTTATACTATGCTTGTATAAAATGTAAAAAAGGGGTGCAATTATACATAAAATTGAAATTACTAAGAGCAAAAACACCCAAAAATGTATTTAAATATTACAGGACCATATCAAGTCTGTCAGGAAGAATAATTCCTTTTGTTAGGCTACATTCTAAAATTTAGGACATATAATAATTCTCTATATTTGATTGTGACAAAATAACACACTGTGCTAATAGTGCTCTCTCAAACAGTAAGTGCAAGCTGAAAGCAGGATACCTAAATTTATTAAAGATAATACTTACAGTGATCTCTTTTTCCCTTTAATAACTAAATGAACCTGTTCAAATGTATAATTTATAAACACTTAAAATGCATTATTCTAGTAGACATGTATTGTAAATGGTGTAAAATTTAAATTAAATAAGAAAATAAGCAATTGCAACCTTTATGGCTGTGCCAGGGGAGAGCTGATTTAGTCAATTTGACCGCACACTGTCTGCTTTCAACAAACTCTCCTTAATACATCATCCACACATGCGTTTGCTTTAAAGTGGTTTTATAACGTGCCATATCTCTCTAGTACATTAAAAGGAGTGCAGCAACAAATATTCGGTAATGGGATCCCATGCAGTCTTGAGTAATGAATTAATTAATTCCTAGACTCTGAATGAGCTTACAAATAGAAGCAACATTTGTCTTTATTACAAAAACCTACTAAATTATACCTAAGAGACACATTAGCTGGTTGCATACAGCTTAATTAAATAGCGATATGTTGCTGAGCAATGACCAAAGCAGTGTCTGAGTTTTAGTTTAGCTAATATACACTGCCCAAAAAAATAAAAGGAACACATAATCATTCCAATGTAGGTCCATGTCAATCACACTTTTGGGATACCAACCTGTACAGTTAGGAAGCAACACTGATTGTGAGTTAGTTTCACCTGCTGCAGGTGGTGGCCAAAGACCATTTCCCTGTCCTCATCCTTTCTGGCTGCCAGAGCCCTACAAAATGGGGCCTGTCCTCACAGCCCAACACCGTGCAGGCCGATTGCCATTTGCCAGAGAACACCAGGATTGGCAGATTCGCCATTGGCGCCCTGTGCTCTTCACAACTGAGAGCAGGTTCACACTGAGCACATGTGACAGACGTAGCAGAGTCTGGAGATGCCATGGAGAACGTTCTGCTGCCTGCAACATTTGGTGGTGGGTCAGTGATGGACTGCTGAGGCGTTTTCTTGGAAGGCTGCACAGACCTCTGTGTGCTAGCCAGAGATGCCCTGACTGCCATTAGGTACCAGGATGAGATCCTCAGACCCATCGTAAGACCATATGCTGGTGCATTGGACCCTGGGTTCCTTCTGATGCATGACAATGCTAGGCCTCATGTGGCTGGAGTGTGTCAGCAGTTCCTGCATGATGAAGGCATTGATGCTATGGACTGGCGTGCCTGTTCCCCAGATGTGAATCCAATCTAGCACCTTTTGGGACATCATGTCTCATTCAATTCACTGTCCAGGAGTTGACTGATGCCCTCATCCAGGTCTGGAAGGAGATTCCTCAGGAGAACATCCATCGTCTCATCAGGAGCATGCCCAGACATTGTAGAAAGCGCATACACACTACTGAGCCTCATTTTGAATTGTCTTGAGGAATTTCCACAGAAGTTGGATCAGCCTGTGATCTGGCTTTCCACCGTTTTTTTGATTAGGATTCTGATCCAGACCTCCATGGGATAATGATTTTGATTTCAATTGATCATCCATCCATCCATCCATCCATTTTCTGAACCGCTTAGTCCCTGTAGGGGTCACGGGTGTGCTGGAGCCTATCCAAGCTGTCATATGGGCAAGAGACGGGGTACACCCTGAACAGGTGTGCCCGGAGAGAACCCATGCAAATCCACGGGGAGAACATGCAAACTCTGACTCCAGAAATCAAACCCAGGACCTTCTTGCTTTGAAGTGACAGTGCTAACCACTGCAGTCTGAACGCATTCCACTATGTAATGAATAAAGATTTTCAACTGGAAGAATGCATTCATCAAGATCTAGGATGTGTTGTTTAAGTGTTCCATTTATATTTTTGAGCAGTCTATTTTGCAGTACTTGAGGAAAGCTGTGGCTGTTATGTTTCTATGTGTCATATACATTAAAACATGAGAAAAAAAATCTGTAATCTGGCAAGTTAAATTGAGGTCACTTTAGATTCATTATATGAGTGATGCAAGTTTTTGTACTGTTTGGCTGGATATTTTGTGTATACATGCACTGTGCCCCTGCTGAGCAAATGTTTCAGCAAATTTCTCATATCTGAAACTGAGGAGCACTGCTTGAACAACTGCTTGACAACACAACGCCTAAAAAAACAGAACAAAATGCATGTCAGTCAACTCAACAGCCAAGCTAAACTACTCAGAGGGTAATGGATCTTAAGAGATTAAGGACTATATAGCAAGCAAACCCTGCCGGTCGATACATTTGGATTTGGCGCTGTCTTGGTAACAGGCATGAATGGAGGGAAAGACTATGCATCTGCCTGTACTGTTGATGTCCTGTACAGCAAGTGATCAGTTTTTTGTTTTGTTTTTTTACAGAAAGGTTCGACTCAGTATGAACTTTCTGCCAGGACACCTCTGAGCTCAGTTGAAGTCCTTCAGGCTCCTAGTGGACCCCTCCCTCCTGATGAATTAAAGGTGAATTTATTCCTAAGTCTGCAGAGCTGCCAGGGCCTGCTGGCTTATTATAAGATATTTATGGATGTATCTGGCTGTCCAACATAGGGCATTCTTTTACCAACTCAAAGAGCACTTCACCTCCTAAGCTCCTTCTGAGGGCATCTCAAGTTGGTCTCAGTGAAACATGATGTAATTCTTATTGCTGTAAGAAATTAGCATGTCTCTGTGTGTGTAGGACCATGGTGCACATTCAGCTCCAAGCTTAATTCATAAAGGAATGTGTTGTTCTGTTAACATGACAAGGACGTTTTTAGTGGGGCTTTTGGTAATTTTGAACCATTCTGTCTGGTAGAGTAGTATAATGTAATGGTTGAGGACTGAGTTCAGATCTCAGCCATTAGGTACATGCTCCTTTACCAATGTCTGTCATTTTAAATTATGTTCTGTACATAAATCCTGCCCCACATATTACCATTGTCACACTTTTCACCCCAAATGGCTTTAGGGTAATGTAAAACACAGTCCTGATGAAAGATGTCCTGCAATGTGACATGTGAATAAGGATAAACAGTCCCAATTGATTTCCACCTTTGGAATGAGGCAGGCTTGTCTTATTGAGATTTACTTTTGAGAGTGAGGTATGCAGCATATAGCTCTCTTACATTATCTTGCACAATAAAGATTTGCTACTTGTATCCTTTGTGAGGCTTTAACTTTAAGAACTCAAGGATACAAGCTGTTTTACTACATTACCACCCAATTGAAATTACATTGGCCATGAATAATTAAAGATTTGCTAAGATGGTATGACAGCAGGCATGGTAAATTTACTGGAGTGTGCATCTTCTCATGCATAGCTTCAGTTCTAAACTGGAGAATAGTTGACTGTTTATGGTAACCAAAACAGGGACATTAGACAATAATAAATATCACCGTAAATGTTCCACGTTTAGCCAAAAAGGTACATTTTCATCTGCTATCCCTGGAGAGATCTTAGTTCAGTCCACAGTCTCAGAGTCAGTCCTTAATTCAGTCTACACCAAAAAATATCTACCGTCAGAAATGTCCGTCTTTAGTGGCACAAAATGTTCATGTCCCACAGCTCTGTTAGCCTTTTAAGATAGGCCCACACAGAGACTGACACCACAGGTTAGAGTAAAAGGTTTAATGAATTAGCAACAAGAAGATAGTTAAGGAAGAATAAACTGAAATAGGGGTCAGCAGAGGTAAGTGTGCAGGATCTCCTCCCAACAGATAGGTGGCAACAGCAGGTACTGTGCTCAGGAAACTGGTGTTTTGGGCTCAGTGTTTTTAGCATATTCTCACAATTGTTTACTTACTGGTTTTCAGAGGTTACAAGGTGTTCAGTGAAGGACAGGGACAGGTGCATGAGCTCTTTGAGAAAGATGAGCTGCAAAGGGGATTTCCTTGGTTGAACAATGATAAGATGACAAGATAAAGAGCACTCCACTATCCCTAATAACAGTCCTCAATCCAGAATAATGCACTATCCAAACAATCTACAATCCAAATCAGTCCACAAATGTAGGTCAGAAAGCAGTCCCAAAAACAATCAGAAAGCACAGAGTATTCAGGCTGGAGAGTCTTTCCCAAGGTAGCAGAGACCTGCTTATAAAGGACCAAAAACAGGTTAAACTGGTGGCAGAGTGTGAAGTAGGTGCAAGTAGAACCAACCGGAAAAAAAAAAATTTTAACTTGACATTTTAGCTTTTAGGAATCAAAAGGAATAAGAACCAGGATGGATCAACTCAAATAATACGCAATCCTATATGCTGCTAGTTTAGACATTTTTTCCATGACAAAAGTTCCAATTGGCAAAATTACCACTTAGAAACACAATTCCACACACCCTGTGATGAAACTCAAGCACATTAAGATGTGTTTGGTGTGGCAAGCATAAATTATCCCTAATCTACAGATTCTGACCCATCCAAACTGCCAGGACTCTAGTCTGCAGTCTAACAAAGAAAACCATAGGAATGGGTATTTGGCAGAGTGACATTGTTCTCAGTACTGTTAGGTTGACTGTAGCAAACAGTACTTATATATATAGTTTTCTTATATGATGAATAATATACTGATGTGTTCCCAATGAAATGAGACATTTAAGAAGAATGTACAAAACTTAGATCTGTGTGTATCTGTGAACGACTATTAGAATTTGCACAAAATGATAAAGACCCCTGCAACATTTCCAGAGACATTTAACATTAGCCTCCTGAGTGCTGCTAATGCAGCAGGTTACTAATTCTTCAGGAGACAACTGCAATGATTCCCACAGTAAAAGCCAGTCCAAATCGACTCCAGAATTTTGAGTTTCATGCACCACTAATCTGCTCAGCTTTATCTGTGGGTGGCAGCAGGTGCAGAGCTCAAACTAGTGAATATGCAAATCAACAGCAAATATGAAAGAAGTAAAACTGAGGGCCAAAGGGCAACTAGTGAGACAAACATCAAAACAAATAAAAGCATAGAGCACTGTACAACTATTAATTGAATCTAAATCCCAGTGTGAAACGTATTCTCCACCGATTGAAGGCACTAGGAGATGAATCAACAAAATAGAAAAAAAGAGAAGCTTAAAACTATAACTAAAAGTAGAGGTTTTAAGAGAAGAATGAAACAATCCTACATATACAGGGGTCATATTATGCTATTTATGGCCTGATGTTACAGATATACTTTTGTGAATTTGGGTGTCCACGGTACACAAGGTCAGAAGCCCAAAGCTTGAGGTAAATGTGTGTTTGCCGCCCTGCCCACCTTCTCAGGTGCCTTGCTACTGCTTTATCCACAGTGTGTTTGTACAGAGATCAATATGTCTCTGAGAAAGTTGTGAAGGAAAATTAGCTTTGCTTCTCCCAGACAAAACTATAAAACAACCATGGATAGAGTTACAGGCCACCAAAAGACTTTGAGCAACATTTTATCTGTTCACTGCACTTCACACAATAACTGTTTTCAGAACCTGCCCTGGCCCAGCATGCAAGAGTTTTTTTTTTGGCTAAGGTCATTGCCACAGGACAGTGCTGTTTCAGCTAGTGTGTGGAGGAATCTGCAAGTGTCTAAATGACTTGCCTAAAATTGAGAAACTCTTTCCCTCTGCCACATTGTGTACTCTTTTGTAGCTTTGAGGGGATCTTCCAGTCACAACTTAATAATACTCGTATTCTTTGAATGTGACATGTAGGCTAGTATCCAATGAGAGTATTATTACATCCATGCATCCATTTTCTGAACCGCTTTGTCTATGGGCAAGAGGCGGGGTAGACAGGTCGCCAGTCCATCACAGGGCCACATATAGGCAAAGACAACCATTCACACTCTCAGTCACACCTACGGGTAATCCTAGAGTTAATAATTAACCTGACTGCATGTTTTTGGACTGCTGGAGGAGGCCGGAGAGTCCAGACAGAACACATGCGAACACGAGAACATGCAAACTCCACACACCTTCTTGCTGTGAGGTGTCAGTGCTAACCATTACACCACCGTGCCGCCCGAGTATGATTACGCTGTAAAAATGTAAAAAGGAAATTTGTGTAATTAAATTCATCCAATCTGAGACAATATAATGCCTGCATATTATGCCTCCAAAGCCAAACTGAATGCTTGACTCAAACTTAAGGACAGAGAAGTCCTATGATTTGGCTGTTTGGCCATCTCATGAAGATATTTTGTGCTGTCTCCATCTTATCACTGTACACAGAATGTACAACAGAAGTCCCTCGTAGCAGTTCAGCTTAGGATCATCTTTATTCTCACAATACAAACTGCTCTCTGCTGGATCAGAAAAATAAGAGCTGTAAAGAAGCCAATTCAGTAATGCACTGATAGCATCATCTTGAGTATAGCAACCGTTCATGAATTGGACATTTCCTTTGCCCTCTTTCAGTCCATACAGTACACCTCTCTTAAAAGGAGACAGACCTGTACACAGATATTGGACAGTTGTTAAGGGAGATATGCGAGGTACAGAGATGAGAGGGCTGCAAGGAGGAGCGAAGTGGGGAAGAAGGCTGGCATCCATGTACAAACAAATACCTCTTTAGAATTCCACACAGCACTCTGCTGCAGCGTGTTTGGTTTCCAGGCAGCGCTGCATTATTAATGCACCCATCTCCCCCATCCCTGAAGAGCACTGAGAGTAAGGTGGGACTTGGGGTAAGAACAACTTGGGGTGGGGTTAAAAGAAAGAGCAAAGTTAAATGTAAAGGTTTCTAATCAGCATGCGCTGCTTCATTTCTGTTTGATATAAAAATGCACAGAATTGGAGATAGTTAAAGAAGAAATCCAGGGCCAATCCATACTAAGGACAATCATATTTAAAATGCTACAAAGTTATGGTTGTATTTTAAGACATCTATATTATTTCCTGAAACAGATTTTTTAAACAAGTAAGCACTGGTATGGGTCACTTATGTCTTTAAAGGAATATTCTGACATATTGGGAAATATACTCATTCACTAATATTATCATGTAAATTAAATCTAAGCTGTACAAAGGGCTTTCGAAATACCAAGAACGACTAAGGCTTTTATTGTCGTTGAATATTATTCTGGCAACACTGGAACTCTAAAATCATTATCTGACTTCATGAAAACAGATAACTGTTTCAACTCCTGGCCAGACTGCCAAAGATGGAATCCTTACCATTATGAACAGAGTCTAATTAACAAACTCAGACATGCTTGGAACCTGGCAGTCACTGTGTGAGAGACAGAAACAGAGACATAAAGAGAGAAAGCAGTCAAAGAGATAAAGATTCCAATTTCCCCCATCACTGACATCATAAGAAACACATTGCATCCCCCTAGACTGGCATCGAGCATGCCTTGATGCTGCAGTTGCTACTGGGAAATGTTAAGAGTTAACCTTTGGCAGCAATAATGCTGTTTTGTTTTTGAAGCTAGCACATTTCCCTCAGCTCTTTTAATTCTGTCTTTTCTTGGGACTTCATTTCCTATTCAAGGTAATAGGTTTGGAGTAATGAATTCTTGTGGAGTCCAAACTATGTCCCCCTTGCGACCTCCTGCCTGTAAATGAAATAGTCAGCAGAGCATCGGGCAGGAGGTCATTCTGGTATATCGCTTCGGCACACTGCTCTGCAGGGAACATTCGGTGAGATTCTCCTCTCCATCATCTTTAAATGGAACTCTACAACCTTTGTTTTTTCTTTAACCGGTTTATGAATCCAGTTCAATTTGTTCTTATTTTTCTTGGCAATGAAATTGTGAGGCAATCCACCAAGGATGTCAATACCCATTCTCTTTTGTCTTCTATTCCGTATGAGCAAACAAAAGAAAACAAAGCACTGCAGCATTGAGCTCAGAGACTGACTGTTGTCTAATGTCTCTGATGTGCTACTTGACCAATCAAGCTGTTAAGCCAACACCATTTCCCTCCAGTGGAAGTAGTGAGCACGGCAAAGCAGCCAAGTTGAGTGGTTGTGTGACATCACCTTGTCAAAGCAGTCAGCTTGGGTTTGTTTATGGGGAATTTACAGAGCTGTTGATCCCCAGTAACAATGACTTCCAAGCCCCCAGTGCCCAGTCTTATGTTTTGTTTTGTATAGAGTTATTGGCAGAAGGGTTTAAAGTTAGTCATCATTATTAGTGGTTTGAAAATAGGCAATAGAATACATACTTCATTCTCAGTAAGCTATCACATGCTCAAAAACACATTTTGACTCTTAACAAGCAAACCAGGAAGATGGCACAGCAGAAAGAAAGTGCAGCTAACCTACTATATAACACTTAGTGGTTAAAAAGGTTTGTTGTGTTGCTGCCACACTTGCAAACGCTGTTTTGGGAAATTTGCAAATTGTTTATTTGCACCGTGTTGATTTGGGGATGTCCTAAAAAGGACCATATCACCAACGCAGAATTCTTCATAGAGACCAACTCTTCTGTGTTGTTATCCATCATGCCACCTGCCAAATAAGGAATGTGAAGTATGTCATGCTGCGTTGCGTGAATGTAGCACAATACTACCTTGGTTTAAAGGCAGATCATAGAGACATTTTAATCATTTGTGATCTAATATCGTCATATAGCACATGTAGGGTTCCTCATGACTGTATACAGAATATGCGTATTCCATAGACATACAATTAAATTTTTTAATCTATAACCCCACAAATTACAACGTAATGCATTTCAATCCAAGCCAGACTTCTGTTTATTTTGATGATTCATTAGTTTTTTTAAGTGTTCTATCTATGTATTTTTATTTAATGATTTAGGATTTATTAGATAGTTTAACAGTTGAGAGGTCGTAGTAGGGACATTGCAGTTACATGGATCTCACTCCATCCATGTGCCTCATTAACCAATATCTTTTTCTTTTTTTTTTTATTTGTTCTTAAACAAAGTCCTAAGAAAAATATGGATTTATGACGTGTTCTTAAACAGCTGATTTTCTTGTAACTATTCTTATTTTGGAGGATGTGAAGTCCTCTTACAGTGAGTAGGAAGCGTGTTCTAGTTGTTCCTATTTAACATAGGGAAAAGACCCGCCAGTGCCTCCTGTACAAGTTTCACACAGAAAAAAAGGGGAGGGAGAGCTGGTGGATCACTGTGGACTCACTGGAGTTCTGAAGAACAGAAAACTATTTACAATGTGAATTACACGCCTCAGATTTAGCAGTGTAAGTTAGAATAATACACTTACACACCTGATGAAGTTAAAAAACAAAATGTCACTTCTCTTTTGGAGGACAGGCTCAACAAGACTTATTTGAGCTGAGTAAGTCAACTGTTAGGACACTGGTGGTGGCTCAGTGGGGAGTGTACTGTAAAATCATGTTCTATGGTGATTTTTTTACAAGTTGAATTGACGTGTTATATAAGAATTGTTCATTAAAAACTGCTTTTTTAAATAATGGAAATACTTATTTTAAAATATTTTAATGATAATAATAGGATTGTTATTTCGATCCTATAATATACAATTGTACTGTATCAACAAAAATGCAATAACCTCTTATTATCCACAAACCCAAATAGGAAAACACTGATGCCATTGGTCTTCATAAAACTGCATAAGAGGGGTTAAAGAAAAAAATCTTCTTAAAAATGTTTCTTCTTAAGAATGCTTCATATTTTGTGAATACAAAATGAAGAAAAGATTAAAATTATATAAATTTAAAAGACCCATACTTCAGAGTTCAGATGATTCATTTAGAAGCCATAGCTGCTTGAATTCAGCAACTGTAGGCCTTTGGTAAAAGTAAAACTCTTTTTTCCAGATAGCTTTTCAGATACCACATAAGCACAGTTCATGATGTGTTTTAGAATATTGTTTTAACCCTGCACTGCCTGTATTGAGTGTGCAGTATTTCTGTTTACCACGCATTGATGTACTACGGCTAAAACTGCATGTGACAAATGACAATCAACTTGGCAATGTAGTTGTTGCACCACAGCTAATGAATAAAACAGTTTCACCCACCAGTCTTAACTACAGTCACACAGAGTCCTAATGATGCATGAGTACAGTAGCGAATACACAGAGAAAGAGTCAATTACAGAGTGGAGAGGGTTACCAATAGGGGTTTTTAGTAAGGAAATTACTTATTACTTCTTGCATATTTAGTTTAGTTAATTTTATACATAATCATGTGCCTTTAACGTCCACATCACAATGTGCAGTCAGTGTTTATATGGACTTTTATTACAAACTATCCATGTCAAACTGACTATTCAGGAAACCTGCATTCTCATTTAGAAATAACAGCATGTGAGCATTCTGTGTTTATTTTATTGAAAAGTTACCATAAATATCGAGGTAAGATGCAGACCAATAACTGATTCATAAGAAGACTGACACATACAATTCAAAGTGAACTTCTCTGCAGTGACATTTAATTCTGCCTTTCTCGTGTGGCTTGGAGAAAAGAGGAATGATAAGGGCACTTTTAATTATTTCTGCTGCATCCCCTTCATCCATTGCTCTTCTTCTTCAAATAAAATGATAACAGTTCCCCCAATGGTGATCCTGTGTTTATAGTGCGGGGGAGCAACAATGTAATGAGCAAGATTTGTTTTATTGCTTCCTTCATCCTCTCTATCCTCCTGATTCTGTCATCTCACTGTGCTTGAATTTCTTTTTGTGTGTCCTTCACCTTGGCAGGAACATTGCTGTAAACCTGTTTCTTTGAAGAACTGTCTGGTAAAAGTCTTTTGCAAACAGAGCAAACAATTCCAGGAACTGCAGTGCAGTGCTTGCTGCCCACACTTTACTTTGTTTATGGTGTTTTTGTATCTTTTTTTCTTTTTGTTTGTTATTTTAAAGGTGGTTTGACAGACTAGTCACATTAATATTTTGGGCTTTACCATTTAAAGATAGTCCAGAGCAATGAAAGTCACTCAGGGCAATAAAATATTGTCATTCTGTAAGTCTTGTATGAAATTAAGCACAAAGTAAAAGTCCAAACCCCCTTACCCGATTACTCATTAGGACCATATTGTTTGCCTTATCTGTTTCTTGGTTTCTTTTGTCAAAGGTCATCTGTTTCTGAAATATAGATGACCTACAATTTGTAGTGTCCCTAAATGCAGCGGGTGCTACAGTGGAACATCATTTTAGTATGCAAAGTTTTTTGTTCATCATGAAACTATAATAGGATATGGTCAGCCAATCTAGGTAATTATTACTTTACTAATACAGATGCTGCAGCCTAAATCTCCTGCATGATTCATGGCAAAATCTGTCACGGTGCGCAATGTATTCTATTTTAATTCTTGGCTCAATTTAGAATCTACTGCAATGATCAGTTGAACTTTCTGTCAAATCAAAACTTCTTAGTGTATCTACCAGATAGGACCCTAACCCTAACCCACTGTAAACATACTAAACCTGCAAGACTCAGAGGCTAAGACACAAAGTGATTAATATAGAAGACATTCATAAATTGTACGTGTCATGGTTCATTCCCCACTTTCCGTTTCTGTGACCAGTTACCATCCGGTTTCTCTCTCCCTGTGACTCCACCCAGCAGAAATGATCAAGCCCCCAGTTAGCTCCAGCTCACTTGAGCCAAATTATTTGATGCTTCACAAAAAAGTCAAATTTGGTTTGTTTGCTTGCCTGTTAAACTTGTCTGTTTATTTGATATGGGTAACCTGCTTGCCCACTGACCTGCCATTTGCCTGCTGACCCCAGCTTTTGCTCTCATATACCCGTACATCGGCTCAAGCTCAACTGTCTCTTTGGTTTTTGACTCTGTACCTGTTGTTGAGAGAATTGGATTGTGGAATGAATACTGTGCTCTGGTTATTTGATACTGTGGAGGAACAAGGACTAGAGGACTGTGTGTCTCTGTGGAGGACTGAGGATTTCTCGTGGTCCTCTTGTGGAGAATTGTGGAGTTTGAGAGGCTTAAGCATCTTGTGACTCAGCTAGAAGCTACACTGCTATTTATTTCTTGGTCTATTTTTTAGAATACTACTAAAAAATACAGGAAATATTCACACAGTATTAAAATATTTTCAAAACACAAAATATTGGAAAAAACTGCTTCTGTAGGCTAACGTGACAAATATTTAGTGTGAACTAAAGGAAGAAGTGGAAGGAGTAGAAGACCTATTCAGTATTATTAGTAATAGTATTTCCATTTTAGAAAATGTTTTCTTAAAACCCAGATGGTGGAATAGCCAAAAATACACTAAATGAGTTTATATTTGACAGATTAGTATATTTAAAGAGACATGTCTTATTTTCTTTTGTTTATGTACTACTGCTGTTTAATGAAGCGAAATTATTTCTTATTCAGTTACTGATACTTGCTGATACTAATCGATAGTTCAAATGCTAAATTAGTCGATAGCTGCAGATGTAGGCTGCTCTCTAAAAAAAACACTTTTTCTTTTGACAAAAAAGTGCTTGTGAACTTTAAACTCTTCTTGTATTTGTCTTCTACTTCTGAAGACAAATACTTTTCCACAACTGATCCTTAGACAATCTTGTCCTGAATATATATGTTCTCCATGCACATTCAGTATCACTCATCCTCTGCTCAGTCCACTTTCTAATCAACCTCAGCCCTAAGATCAATAGCCTGTGAAGGACAATCCAATCAACCACTCATAATAACAGACCAATTAAAACATAATCCATTTATCCATCACCTTTAATAAGCATATTTAATTTTCAATGTGATTCTCCAGGATTCAGACTACCCATAATGTGAATGCCTCTTTCAAGGACAGCGTGGCATAGGTACCAACTGCAAAAACTGAAATCCCCAAATAACAGTTCCACCTTTCCTCCTCATTATGAACTCTGCAGCATAATGCTGACCTGTGACAGAACCAGTCTCATTGAGATGCTAAGCGTTCTCTCACCTTCGAGGGAATGAGTCTGACAACCATGTTAGGGCAATGAGTCACTGCCCATCAAAGAACCCCAAGCTTTTATGTACTTCTAATATATACTTAATATTAGGTTGCATGGTAAAGGCAAAATGAGTGTTGCTTTGACTGAGAACAAGTCAATAAGAATCATTGTCCCTGATATACAATAAACAGAAACTACAACCTTTTCAAGTGTAATTAGGAAATGTTATAGATCATTCAACTACACTGATGGATGAAATATTATTTATGTTTCAGCATAGCTGACAGCAGCAGAGATAAATATAGCCTAAAGTTTGCAAAATGCTATCATAACCACTTGGCCGTACACGGCAAGTGTATGAATTTACGCTGCTCAGATAGGCTCGACACTGCAAAACCATATCCCATTAGACCTACAAATTTAGAGTAATTTTATAACCATAGCACATTTACCATACAGTCCATGCATCACTACAAAATCTCCATGGTAGGGCTAGGCAATACTGCAAAATTTGGATTCAATCCATCCATCCATCCATTTTCTGAACAACTTAGTCTCTGCAAGGGTCACGGGCGTGCTGGAGCCTATCCAGCTGTCATACGGGTGAGAGGCAGGGTACACCCTGGACAGGTCGCCAGCCAGTTGCAAGTCCACATATAGACGAAGACAACCATTCACACTCACACCTATGGGTAGTTTAGAGTCACCAGTTAACCTGACTGCATGCCAGGAGAGAACACACGCAAACACAGGGAGAATATGCAAACTCCACACGGAAAGACCCTGGCTGACCCAGGACCTTCTTGCTGTGAGGCAACAGAGCTAACCTCTGCACCACCCTGCCGCCCTGGATGCCAATACCAATACAGATACTTTTTACTTTTAAAGCAGGGATGTTCATGCACCTACACCTACTGTGCTGGATCTGTGCTGGCTCCTCCTCTCTTTGTGTCTTTTGCAGATCTAAGTTTTCTTTTCTGTGTTGATGAAAGTGTGTTGACTTATTGTAAAAGTTGGTGGTGTTCCCACAGTAGTGTAAAGCCTTTCTACACACATCACAGCTAGCAACAATTATAACCACTAAATAATTCTAAATGGTTAGTGGTTACTTATTTTCTGCCATTTGTCACTCACTGCAGCACCGCTAAATCACATGATGTCGGGACAACAGAACCCAGTCGAGGGAGAGCAACATGTGTATGGGTCATATTCCTCATTGACAACTTGCTACGGGTAACTTTACAACATTAGTCATTTGGCAGATGCTTTTATACAAAGTGGCTTAAAAGTGAGGGATAGCAACCAGTTTCTGTGTCTTCAGTGAGGGGTTGCAGACGTCTGCTATACAAACTGAGCAACATGCCGCCCCATCATTACTCCTGATTTGCACAACAGTCTCACATGTTTACATATTTTCATGTCTGATACCTCGTGACTTGACAGCATACCATATCCAAAAATTAACTAATGACCAGACACAACGTATTTCCTTACCTTTTTACCGATGATATTATTGCATAACTCTGCTCTGTTGTTTTCTTGTGGTAGAAAACAGCATTATGTGATGGATAAAAAAGGGGTTATCTGTGGACCACTGCTGCTGGGTTGCTACCTGGGGACTGATCATCCCTGGCTGGGTTGCTTGGGTGAGGGTGTCTGATGTTGTGAAACCAGGATACATAATGTTTATCTGTCTCAGTGCATCAGTTGCATGTACAATATCTTCACATCATCCAACTCATTATACTGTATGCGCCAAAATTCACCTAAGAACCAAACAATTACTTAAGTAATAATAAGAAACAATATTGAACACTGGCTCCATTTTTAAGATTTTAATTTGTGGGTTGTCTGTGCTTAAGCTTAATGTGTTTTTTTCTCAGTATACTTAAATTCATTTTTTTGTATTTCTGTGTGTATATATATATATATATATAGTGTGAGAGCTGCTAAACAGCTCTATAATAAGCAACCCAAGTGCAGTCGCTTGGACTATGTGACTTGTGCTGCAGGCTGTTAGAGACTGAGTTTAGGTTGTGTAATGGATTGATACATTGTTATTACTGTCATGTTGCATTGAGCAGTTGCACTGAATTGTTAAGCTATATTAAGTTATATTGTGTTATGTTGTCAGTGGGCAGGGGTTAAGAACTGAATGAACCATGATGACTGAAGTTACTTTAAGAAATGATGGCCTCTGGGCAGTGTAACTATTGTGAAAAAGTAACTAAAGGGGGAAAGTAATGGTAACGTAAAAAAAGGAACTAAAAGGAAAAGTAACAACATGAAAATGTAACTGTAATGAAAAAAGTAACTGTAATGTATAAAAAGTAACTAACTGTAAGCGAAAAGGGAGTTGAGTGAGGTGTCAAACAGCAAGAACTCATCACGGGGAGTCAAAAATCACTGCCCATGCCATTACAGGAATTCCTGTCAAAAGATATGAAGTAAAGCTGCATTGTGCACACTCTTTTCTCTCTCACACCTTCACATAAGTACTTGTGTAACAGACTGTGTCCTATCCATATCAAACCAGGGTCTTTGGATGCAGGGTGGCATTTTACAAACACAAAATGGCCTTCTCTGACAAACTTTCCTTCAGACATAAGTCGGGGTACCTAAGGCACTCAGCAGCCCATTACCAGACATACCTGCAGCTTTGCGACATGTGAACTTCCTATCAAAAAGGTAAGTACATTTGTGTTTCATGGGGAAGACTCTACACAAATGCAGTAACATGTCAACCACACTTGCATCTGCTCAGCCCAGGTGCACAGACTCACAATACAGATCTCACAAATAAAGAAACACAAATCCAAATACTTAAACTAAATTCACAAAACTTCTGTCTCATCTGGCAAAATCAAACAATTGCTCCAAAACCATTTCACCAGCACTCAAAATTAAACAATGCTTTCAGATCATACACACGAGTCAATAATATACACACTGCAGATCACTGATTAGACACTACATCAAAAAATGGAAAACACAGCATCCAGGGCATGTAGTTACAATAAAAAAAGTTAATTGTATATAGACACCACCATAGAGGCTTCTGACTACTGGACAAAATAAATCACACTTAAGTGTGGTGAATTTACCAAAAACCATGTTACTACCAAAGAAGAAAAAGAAGAATAGATAGATTATTCTGTCTCAGGCCAGAAGACTTCATCTGCATCACAAGCAATGGTGTCAGGCAAAGGGCAAAAAACCCTCTGGTGTGGTGGATCCAGCTTATTCTCTCCATAAGACTGAATCCTGCTTCATCTACAAAAATCCATTCACAGGCCTTACATGGAATCCAATTCAAACACTCTTTGTAGATAAAGATAAAATTATTTGCTGTTGTGATACTGAAACACTTTTACAATAGTGTCTTTGTTTGCACTCCTGATTTACATACACAACAACATAGTGCACTTTACAATAACTGTAGACTAGAGGCTCAGAAGCTGCTCAAGTTAGGTTGAGCTCTTTCATTCCACCCACAAGAATGTGGTCTTTTACAGTAGCTGTCAACTGAAATTACTTACTCTTCCTTGTCCTCTTCATCCACCATCTTGTATACTCACTCTTCCTCCACCACTCATACTGTTATCCATAGTTGATAATCATAAACAAGTGTGAACTATTTTTAATTGTGTGTGAACGATGACAACGATGACGGTGCTTTAGTTGCTTTTAAGTTTTGCTGTCCTGTGTTCAGTGTTTTACAACACAAGTTCATCACAGTGTGAACTGTGTGCAGTGAGTGAGAATTGGTTTAGAGTTTAGCAAAAATAGCGCATGGGATTTGCAAACAGTGTCTAACTGCCTAAACTCGTTTAAGAAATTGGTTAAGGCTATTGGGAATTTAGTTCAGAGAATGGGGTTTATTTGTTTTAGCAATTGTGAAAAACTGTTACATCAATAGCTTTACTTAAATTCACAGTGCAGGCTACACAACTAACAAGCATATTTACAGCAGACGTCAACAACATTCCACCAGAGCTCCAAACACTTCAAAAAACATTATGGGCCCAAAGTAAAACAGATGTGGGCTTAATCAAAGGAGCTGAACCCAGGGATAGTATTAGTTGTAACTCGGTTAAGTTTGATTCAGATTCAGATACAGTTTAGTGTGTTATATGATGTTAATCATAGCTTGCTCAAATGTTAGGATGTCTATGTCTGAAAAACAGCCATTGCTTTCTAGCATATGAATATTTAAGATTGGTTTTGAATCTGAGGAATAAACAAGTCTGATTTTTCATATGTTGTGCAAATACTTGTATTAGCTTATGTTAATGTTACTTTATGTGATCACTTAATGATTAGAGGGAGGTGCAGCGTTTTCCCCTACCACAGCACTGCGTTGATGCGTCGCATGTTGGTAGTAAGATAGTTGTGTTTAGTGGGAGCATGGAGTCCGAGGAAGAGCGAGTAAAAAAAAAACAACTGCGATCATCTAAAGTATGGAAGTATTTTAAGCAGAGACCAAACAGCATGGTGCTCTGCGAGCTCTGTAAATTAAAAATCATAACAGCAGTACCACTGCCATGCAGGTGTTAGACAGAGACCGTTGTACTTTTTGACACAACCTCTCTGTCTGCTGGTGACAGTGTGCTCACCTGTGTATGCTCATACAAGTCTATTTGTGTGAGTATGTGTGCATCGGAGTGGAACTCCACCATGTGCGATCACAAGCACCCATGTGAAGAAATGCCATTGTGAAAATAGATAAATAACTTAGGTATAGACGTGTTCTATAGGAAAGGTAACCTTAAATGACTTGCTGCTGTGATCTGGCACTATACAGAAAATACAATTGTATAAAAATAACTCGACCTTTTGGGTAGGGGAAACGCTGTTGATTATATTGCACAATATCCATTTTACTTGAATTGAAGCTCTTGCTGTAATTATATTGTGGACTTATTATTAGTCTCTAAAAGACTGTTTACCAGTTTACACTGACATGTTTTTGCTTGGGGAATAATGCCCTGCAGTACATGCTTTGTCATATTTGTTTGTTTAACGAGCTAATAATTAAATAAAATATTGAAATATAAATGACTAATGAATTTTTTTTTTTAGCAAAAATTGAAAAATAAAAGAGCTTAAATAATGTATAGATTAATTGATTAAACAAATAAATAATTGAATAGATTCATGAACAACAAAACAAAATAAATTAATCAACAACAAAATAATCGTTAGGTGCAGCCCTAAAATAACTATATATAGACAATGGTGGCCAAAAATAACGGCACCCTTGCAATTCTGTTAGAAAATGCAACCCTTTTCTCTGAAATTGTTGCAGTTGCAAATGTTTTGGTACTTATGTGTTTTTTTGTTGTTGTTGTTTGTTTGAAAAGTCAAATCTGAATTCCACACAGAACCCAAAAATGCACTTGACAAAGTTATTGGCACCCTTAACTTAATATTCGGTAGCACCCACTAACAGTGCCAAAAGTCCAGTCACTGAAACCAATGAAGAAGATGAAAATTTACCAAAAATTACCCAAAACTAAAACTGACAAAACACAAAAAGTATAAGAGATATCAAGAAACTGATCTAAGGGGAAAAAGTTGAAAGTGTCTAGACCAGTTAAAAGGTAAAAAAGTAAGTGTTTCTACAACAAACAATGACGATACAAGAAGCTGGTGAAAATAAGAAAGATTATGGGATGCGATGAATCCCATTGAAGTGAATGGAAAATTTTCAATAAAAACAGATGAATAACATAAAGTATAAAAGATGAGAAGTAATATCCCGGAAGGTGAAAAGAAGATACACGTTTAGGAAGTGGAACAGGGTTTCTACGACAAACCGCTGAGGAATAGTGAGCGACCAAATCAGGCAGCTTCTGTTCACATGTCATTTTAATTTGATGCTGGAAGTTCATGAAGAAAGTGACTTTTTTATTCAGTCTTTTCCATAAACCTGTTACCTTTGTAAACAAAGTGATTTGGCTCAGGGTTATATTGAGTTTTTTCAGATTTACTAATGTTTTTCTATTTACATACATAGTTGAAGCGGATGATACCATGTCAAATGTACCAATCTTAGTTACAGAAAAACAGATATTATATTTAAGTTTGCTATTGTTCATTCAGAACCTCCAGCCTAACGTGTACACGTTATAGTCATGAACTGTCCTTCCACGACAAGTTTCAAGTACTATTTTCAAACAAGGCACATTTTTTCTGTTAGCCTCACCAAATTACATTTTATGTATTCTAACACTGCAGTTGTTTATAACACAAGTAAATCCTAGTGTTTTATATTAAATTAGCCTATGTGATTACATTTTTAAAGCACTAGTTTTAAGTAATGGAAGGTTTCTTTTCCATTCATAAGATTGAACTTGCACTGTTCCTGCAAAACTCTGAGACAGAGTGACTAAGGTCACTAATTTTATTATTTTAAAAGTGTTCTTCTAATATACTTTTCCAATTAATATTATTGTGAATATTTTTAATTGTATTAATGTGATCATTTTGATCACTTAACAAGTACTCTTTACATTTTCAAGATTAACTCTGCAAGATGTTACCGAATATTATTCTGAGATGCACTCAAACTGTAGTTGCTACTTCAAATTACAAGTCTGGATCACCAGCCTCTTTCACTGTCACACATACCTACAAATATACACACAGCCGTGCAGAAGGGGTTCTTTCCAAATACGATATCTCTCTGCACTCTGGCATCAAACCTTTTTGTACAAGAGCTGACAGCTGGTCCCCCTCTCCTTTGCAAAAGAGGCCTAGTAAGTAGGCTCAGATACCTGGAAGAGCAAGGAGAACTTTCACCACCCAGCTCTCATTGGATACACAACCATACAGGTTATTAGACGTCCAGGCAAGGACAGACTCCCCTGCCCTAAACTGCCCCTGAATCATTCTCCTTTACACCTGCGGAAAAAGACACACATATACAGAGGGGAAGAGTAAGTTGGGGAGGGGGAGAGAGACAGAGACAAGAAGAGAGAGAGATTCATGTGGCGTGCCACGCAGAACACACTATACTGCTGTGCATGCAGTATCTAATGGAGCCAAATGAATGCTAGCCCTGCGATGGACTGGCGACCTGTCCAGGGTGTACCCCGCCTCTTGCCCATATGATAGCTGGGATAGGCGCCAGCACACCCGCGACCCCTTAGGGGACTAAGTGGTTTAGAAAATTAATGGATGGATGAATGCTATGAAAACCAGAGTGAGCATGATCAGTTTGGGATATGAAGTTGTTCTTCTCATAAGATGGTGTTTGGATGAAAATTCCAACTATTTCTGCCTTGATGCACTAAGTAGTACCCTCTACACAAGTGTTTATATTCTAGGGATGTGTGATTGTGCATGGTTCTGAGCAGCTTGATGTACTGTACAGCCATCAAACAAAATGAGCCTGTCACAAGGCTTTACCTTAACTTGTATCTGTAATGTTGCAGGAGGAATCCAGCCTTCACTGCTTTTAGCAGCAAAATAAAAACTACATGACAACAGAACTTCAGCAGTGTTTTTGCAAATACATTTATTCAGGTAACTGCACAATCAACCTTTCAGTTTTCAGTCTGCTTATGGCTAATTTCCCTACTGCAATCATGTGCTGCATTTCAACACTTAAAGTAATGCATTCTTTTTACAAAGCACTTAAACATTCAGTAAAAAGTGTCTAACAATAAAACAATCAATTAACCAGTGGGTGATATTTTCAAGTAACCTTTCACTCCATTCTATTCATAAAATCTTTCATCGAGCCATTTTCTGATGTTCGTAACAATGTGCACACACAACCTTTCACTGATTATTTTTCAGCACTACGAAGTCCAAAGACAAATATGTAAAAGAAGAAAAAGGAAGATAGCAAATTATTGGCCTGCAGCCTGTTTTGAAGCAGGAAAAATACATTTAAGAGCACTTCATCAGCACAACCCCAATTCTTGGGATTTTTTCAAAGATTAATTCTGTGTGTCATGTTTGGATGGTAATGTTTTTGATACTTAAAATCAGCACATAAAAGGTGTAGAGTTCTTCATGTGGATTCCTAGTGTACTCATCCAGGAGCCAGAAATGCAATTAAATACTAAAATGAAAAATCTTGTAGGACAATGGTCCCCAACTAGTGGTCTGGATCTACCTAGGCTAAAAAGATTAATGTAGTAAATGGTATTAATACATTTAGTTAACGTTAGGTCATCTGGTCATCTCAGTAGTGTTCTGTGGATTTACAGGTTAGAGTTCTTTTTCAGTCAGGTGAAAACAGTAACAGATTCAAGGACTCAACCAAACAGTGCATAAAATAGGCAAATGTCCTGGACTATGTTCAGCACATACTATTTTATTTATAGTACGAGTGTAGTTTATTTAAGGAGGAGAAGGAGAAACTTAAATCTGCGCTAATTCAATTCAATTCAATTTAGCACCAAAAGTAGTAATTTCATACCATGTTACAATGTAAAGTTCAAGGCCTCAAATTTAACAATACAACTGTATGTAATTATACAAACAACATATACATGGACTGGTTTTTCAGCATTGCTCCTAATTTTAGCAGTGTTCCACAAGTAGAAGAAGGCACTTCTAGAGATTTCTTCTTTATATTGGAGTTGAAGGAGATATCCTGATCAAAGAGTTGTCATACTAGTACTTGAGGCCAGTATTCTGTCATTTACAATAACTACATAATTAGATATCATATCTCTGAGTTTTTGGGGCCCAAACAGCCTAACCGCTGTCTTACAGTGTATTCAGAAAGTATTCATAGCACTCCACTTTTCCCACATTTATTCCAAACCAAAAAGAAAGAAAGAAGTTAGTTTGAAATCTCTGCAAATGCATTAAAAAATCACATATATAAGTACAGAAATATTTGCAGCATTTGCCACGACACTAAAAAAATAGAGATCAGGTGCATCTTGTTTCCACTAATGATCCTTGAGATGATCAGTGGAAACAACTGGTGTCCACCTGTAGTAAATTCAGTTGATTGGACATGATTTGGAAAGGCACACACCTGTCTATATAAACCAAGCCATTAAGTCCAAGGAATTGTCTGTAGACAGCTGAGACAGTATTGTATTGAGCCACAGATCTAGGAAAGGGTACAGAAACATTTCTGCAGTATTGAAGGTATTCCCTTTCGAGCACAGTGGCCTCCATCATCCGTAAATGGGAGATTGGAACCACAAGGACTCTTCCTAGAGCAAGAGGCCTGTACTAACGGATCAATCTAGGAAGAAGGGACTCAGACAGGAAGGTGATCAAGAACCTGATAGTCAGTCTGACAGAGCTCCAGCATTTCTCTGTGAAGAGAAATTTCTTCTAGAAGAACAACCATCTTTGCAGCACTCCAGCAATCAGGCCTGTATAGTAGAGTGGCCAGACGGAAGTCACTCCTCAGTAAAAGTAAAGTAAGTTGGTCTATAATTGGCTAAAACACCTGAATCAAAAGTTTTCTGAGTAAGGGTGTAAGTACAGAAACCTTAAAGGCCTAAGGTACATAGCCTGTTAGTAAAGATGTGTTGATCTGACCCAACATGAACATGCTGATTGAAAATAAAACTTCTGAGAGACATGTTGGTGGTTTTGATGAGTTAATGAATGAGATTAACTCAGCATGATTATAGGGAGGAAGCACTATAAGTAATACTGAGGTCTTAAACATCCAAACCCATCTATAATAAAGGGATAATCTGATCATGTTTTCTCTTAATGGTTATAATTTTATCTGTAAAGAAATTAAAGTTTTTGCACCTGATGTTGAGGAGCCTTAACAAAGCTATGACTCTGTCAGCCTGACTACAGTGCTGATAAGCAACCTAGGATTATTTTCCACTATTGATGAATAATATATGGTTCCAGTCTTACTGGAAGAGGGGATCTGGCTAACTCCATAACACCGGAAAGACTGAAGACACAGAGGTAAAGGTTTAGAAAAAGCTTTATTTTTAAGCAGATGGAATCTGCGGAGGAGCCCTGGAAACCAGCAGAGGAAGGATTGTATCAGGTGAGTAACAGGTTACAGGTGATTGAGTATATTTCTGGAGAGCAGGTAGGTGGCAGTCCAATGGTTGTAGATGATGGTGGGTTAGTATAGGTTGTTCCAGTAGGTGTTGAGTAGATGGAAGGATAAGTTTGGTTGTTCCTGGAGTGGCAGATGGTGCAGAATGGGTTATGGTGGTTAAAGATGGTGGGTCCAGTTACAGGAAGTGGAAGGAGGTGTCACAGATGTCACTTCCCTCCAAGATGGCAGCTTCCACTGAGATGAGCAGGTGGTTTGAACAGGTGAGTTACAGAGGAATAAACTGAAACAGAAGCACTTGGAAACACAGATGATTAGTAGATGAGGGAAGTGGAGATGATAATGAGCCGGGGAGAGCAAGCAGAGAACAGTCTTTATTGCTAAGAAAGGTCCAGACACACAGGGTAATTAAGGCAGTCCTACGTCATACACAGAGAGGACATACACAAGGCAACAGTTACCAGTCCACAAGCCAAGATAATAAGCCAGTCCCAGGTCTAACACAGATAATCACTCACACAGACACTCAGATCCTCAGAATCAGTCCAAGGTCATACACAGTAAAGCACAGTAGACAGGTAACAGGTTAGCAGGAAAAAACAGGAGGGTGATAATCAGGATACTGAGAGTTACCAAGTTAGGGAAGGAACAGAACAGGTCAGAAGTAACTCTCAGTCAGCAGGTCCAAATAGGAGCAGGCAGGGTTCAGGCCAAAGAACAGCTCGATAAACCAGGAAGACAATCAGGGTTTCAAGCCAGAATGTTTCTGTCAGTATGCCATCAGCAACTATCTCTCAAAGGGTGGAGACTAACTGACCTGCTTAAATAGGAGGAGCACAGGTGGTTAGAATTCAGGTGATCGGAGCTAATGAGCGGGAGGAGAACAGAAAGCAGACCAAAGGAGATGGAGAGGGCAGACAGGCAGGAAGACTGTGACACTTACAAAGGGCTTTTTTATATATGTTATTACGCTGTCATCTCCATTCCAGCTTTTGTGAAGTCTGATTTAAGATAAAGATTTATGAATTGTACCATGGCGCTATCCTCTGATTCACTACCTTCTTATTCAGAGGGGCAACACTATTGAGTATTGCACACAATAAAAATGCAGCATTATCAACAAGGTAATCAACTTGTACTAGAATAACGTTAGGAAGACTGCTCTCCTCTGTGTTAGTACATGGCACATAAGGAAAAGATGATGAAATAATTTCCTTGAATTTGGTAACAGCAACATTTATTTCTTATAGCAAATTCAAATGTTATTTAAAATGGCCAGATAACAGATGGTTTTAGAGAAATATTTTTAAATGTTCAATTTTAATGTCTTATGTCAGAACAAGGGTGTGGAGGGTGTAGCTAAAATAGAAAAATGGGATTATTTACATTTTGGGTGAAGCCATTCAAGTCTAATAATGAATTAAGAGCCGTTTAGCGTCAATGTTAATAACTAAATAACTAAAGTCACCCACTATAATAACTTTATCAGTATTTATTAAAGTAAGGGAAGGGAGGATGGTAAATAATAACAAACAGAAATGGGTCTTGACTTTTCCAGTTTAGGTGTGAAATGCTAAGAAAGAGAATTGTGGTAATTACTATCACTAGGGGTGGATGACTCATTTAGACTAACATTTTCTTCCTGCTGCAGCCAGGATTCAGTAAGACAGAATAAATCTATTTAATGGTCACTTACCAAGTCATTTATTAACAATGACTTAGACAAGAGTGATCTGATATTTAATTGTCTACATCTGATTACTTTATTATTATTTTGTTCTGTAAGAGGAGTAGTCTTTTTGTTTTTATGAATCCCTCTTGTGGGGTTCTTTTTGATTTATGTAATTTAGGTGGTTGGAAAGCAGACGCTATCTCTATGCGGTCTGGATGATTTTTGGGGGGTGGCTGTGATGAAGCTGCAGAAAGGAGTGTAAAACTGCATCTCTGCATCTCCATTCTGAATTTGTTTTATCATGTCTAATAAAATCGGCCATATTTCTAGATAACAGAGTGGCAACATCTAAAGTGAGATGGATGCCGTCTTCTCTTATTAGCTCAGGCTTTCCCCAAAAACTTTTCCAGTTGTCTATGTAGGTTAAATGATGACATGAGGCACATCATCACTGGTCATTGAGAAGAGGTCCAGAGAAAACTAGTTCAACAGTGTTGGTGCAAAGTTACTCACCTACTTCATATAAATTTGAGCAACTTCCGAATGTCGTAATTGGGCATTATTAACTGCTGTGCATCTTACCATACTTACATTCATATTTACTTCATTTGCACCCTTACCCAGCCAGCCAGGCTTTCCCGGCTGCCTGGCTGCCCAGGATCTGCTGGGGGAGAGTGAAGCCAAGATCTAATTCGGTCAGCCTTACCTCCTGAAAATATCTTACACTTAAAATACCATTGTCACTAAAGGAGGCAAAGAAGAAGCTAACCATAAAGCACACTGAGCAGGTCAAAGCATAAGGAGACAGAAAAGCCACAAGCAACAGTTGAGTTTATATAAACGGATGTCAGAAAATAATGTCTTGCAACTCACATAGACGTTTGACAGATGCTTGCAATGGAAGCGCATTGCATTTACCAAAGAAAAAAATCTGTGCCCATATCTCATAATTATGACAAAGTACTTAGTATTAGGTCATAATTATAAGATACTAAGTCATAATTATGAGGTCTGGATCTCGTAATTATGATATAATACTACATCACAGCTATTACACTTATTATTACGCTTTTACAATACCTGAGTACTACCTGAGTACTACCTGAGTAAGTGGCTCTTACACAAATCTGACACAAAAGTGGACAATTAACAAACATGGTGACACTATATGAAAGCAAAAGAAACAGAGCTATTATCCTCATCAGCTTTCTATAAAGACACTGTGGGGGTTTTGACACCTCCAAATTTTAACTTGATTCCAATCTTGCCCTGAAACCAACCAGGGGAGGGGGCCCCATGGAGCCAAGGTTAATGTAGGGTAAGAATGGGTGTGTGCAATTCTCAGCAGGCATGCAGAACTAGGCATAACCTATGCTCTTTAAGACATTACAAAAAAAGATAGATTTAAAATGCATAGCTTTGTATACATGAAACATCCCATACTGGTTTAGTTGCACCTAAAGGAAAAGAGCTACTCAGGGCGGGTCACAATGTGCTTTCTGCCTGAACAGTCCCACTAAAGGCTTGTGATTCCTGCACACTGTTAACAGACTGTTATACCATCGACATTACCAAGTGAAATTAATATATCACCATTGTCTCAACCCAAGAAAGAATTAAAAGCAGATCAAGTGAGGCACAGTCAGCGCCATTCTTTTTCCTTTTGGAAGCAATGTTTTAAGATAACGTTGTCTCATAATTATGAGGTCCAAATCTCGTAATTAAAACTTAGAATCTTGTAATTGTAACTTAATATCTCGAATTGGCGAAGAGAATACTCACTTTCAAGAAAGTTCATTATTTGCACACTGTGATACAAAAAACGCAATTGTCCACACTAAACCAAGACAACTTGATGACAGAGTTAAACAGAGAATTTATGTATATGGTGCCTGCTGCCATTTATAGCTCAACAGCTGGCTGACGGGCAACTGCAGGGCTACATCACTGCTGCTGCTACTGTAGCTGATGAATAGTCACAGCAGCTATCTGCCAACCTGCCTCATCTTCACTACACATAATTCCAGGTTACATTTCTCCTTTGGCTCTGGCATTTTTATGTCATAGATGTGGTGATTTGACAACATTATTGTCAGACAACAATACATACTGTATGATCAGTGCGGTTGTGTGCGCAGCACTATGCTTTCATTTCATTAAAACACCCATATTTCTTAATTTCTTAAACATATTTGTTTAGCTCATAAAGTAGACATGTTTTCAAAAAATAGAAACTGAAGAAGCTAAACTTGTTTTCACCACAGAACCCCAGGTGACATTTTCCCCTAGGTGTGAAGAAATCTGCCATTGTAAAACCTCCTGGCATCTGGCTGATGGTTGTGTGAGCTGGAATCAGTTGGATTTTTGCTGTAGTTTTGGGCCAGCTTTGGGGTTAGTTTGCCAAAAGCGTGGCAATGCCTCCTCAGCTGTAAGGCTGGGCACTTGGCCCTCTCCATGAAGCGGAATGGTGGAGCACTATGTTAATGTCTCTTCTCTGCTGAGGCTCAGCTGTGGCCCTGCATCCCCACTGGGCCCTTAAATGTGGAGGGGGGGGGCAAGATGACCCTCTGCTATCACTACAGATAGAAACAAAGCTACATTTGTGCATCACTGAATGTTTATGTGTATTGTGTAATGTATACACAGTAAATTCCTATAGAACTTAGAAGAAGTGGTTTACACTGCAGTTCAAGGACTTTTTATTCTCATCTCCATACAGACAAAAATGTCTAATGCACTGTAGTATATATAAATAATGAAGGTTTCATGAATATAGTTTCATTGAATCTCATTCAGCTCTTATTCAGTGGTCTTCAGTTTCTTTCACGTATCTTGTAAAGGCCTGCAGTCTGAAACACCTTTTTATGCTTATATCTTTAGTAATTTTTTAGAAATATGACATTTTAAATCATTTTAATTTATGTCTCCCTTAAACTGTGAAACCTAAACAACCAGTGACAGACAAACAAAAGTTTGTTTAAAGGACATTATAATAAAATCAGAGGTTGAAAGTGATGAATATAAATTTAAGATGACAAAGCCTGATAAATGATTACAGTAGCAGAAATTAAATAATTATTGGATCCTGCATTGATCATTGTGCATGTTCTTTGTTTGTCCTCTCACAGGGAGGTCAGAGCTGAGAGTCAGGTACCTGAAACTGGCAGGAATTCTGCATTTTTGCTCACATGCACTTCAGTAAGACAGATGCTTGCCAACAGAAGGGCTTGAACCAGTGTCCTCTCTTTGAATAATTGTCTCCCTATTCACAAAGCCGCATTCCTGCCTCGAACAAAAGCACACACCAAGCAGCTAATAAAGGAATAGACTGAATAAAAATGGTTTATATTATATCTTGTAATTCCATTGTATTTGCACTATACCTCAACCTCTTATTTGTTGGAAACAAACTACATAAAATCAACAAAATCTAATGTACTTTCAGATCAAAATGCAGTCACACATTAAATACAGTGAGTTTTATATATATATATATATATAGAAAGCCTGAGGAAAACTGCTCATTGTTATGTTTTTGAATCCATAATGTCTTTGAGCTACAGCATAGCATGGTCTGAGGCTTGGCTGGTAATTGTAAATTCACAGAAATCTACTTAGAGAAAGGCAAATATCAACAAGTCCTGCATTGGCTTCTCTATTTTCTCATTAGGCAGATAGATGGAAGATAGCTAGCACTGGGAGAGGTGGAGGCAAGAACAGATTAGTCTCCCTTCACAAACAACCACATATCCTTGACTTTTAATTAAAAATGCCATTGCAATTAGACATGGTAGTTTAAAGCACTGCCGAAATAAAAAGAGTTCAGGCACTGCTATAAAGGCAATCCAGCGCAGTTCTAGGAGAATAAAGCTTTTCACTTTTCTCATTGTGAATGTTTTTTTTTTTACGGAAACTTAAAATCGGCTTAGTTTTTTTTTTTTTTTTTTTGCAAAAGCATTGCAGTAGAAGCACAAGAGGAGCCAGAGAGGAGAAAATAGAACTCGAAGTCATCAGTTGTTACAAAGGACGTTGAAGATTGAGGTCAGAGGAGAGAAGAAAACTATTGTCAGCACAATAAATGAGAACAATTAATCAACAGTTAATGTGAATCACACTATTTATCCATCTAAACAATCTGGCTCCACCAAGTCACATTACTAGAATAATGAATCTGTGCAACTCTGACATTTGAAATAATTTAGAGAAGGACAGCAGCCTGTAGCAGCCAATGTAGAAGCATCTGTTAAACATGCATAACAGCAGATCTACAAGTGACACATACTGTACACGTGAGTCAACCATGCACATGCAAGTCCTGCTCCTGAAAATAGCAGTAGCATGTATTGTGAAAACAGAAACTGGGACTGCTAGTTTGGCCTACTTAAGTTTATCTTTCAGTTGCACTGCCTTGTTTAATTGTACTGAATAAAACAACTGAATGCTGATTGCCCAGAAGTCCTTTAATACGAAAGCTTTTGAAAGTTAGCGCTGTTTCTGTCCATCTATTCATTCTATTATTTTCTATTCTATTCTACTCACATACTGGACAAAAGCTATTTTCTTTCAAGAAGAAAAAGTAACTCTCAGTGGATGTGATAGCAGACTATTGTTGATCCAATACCAGCTACCTGGTAGTGCACTGTCCTATTGTGGTTTTATCACCTTTTCCTACAAACCATTAATTCTTTGTGTTAATAGTTTTACATATTTTTATGTTATCTTTTTTCACTGTTCTATTGACACTAAGCTCTTCCTTGTATTTTTCCTTACTAATGTGTTTTACTTCCATGTGAACAAATGGAAACACATTGCCACTATTATCCAGGTTATTCTGCTTTTCGCAATAGAATAACAAATCAACCTAAGTGATGTAGTATTCCCCTGGGTAATTGGTTTTCTGGAGTGGTGACCATGTGGAGATGAAAAACAATCAGCAAACCTCTTAACAGATGCTGTAATTACCTGAGCAGACTCGCACAAGCGCTTGAGCACACCCTAAAAGTAGACGTACCCTCTGTGATCTCCCACTTAAAGAGAGGGAAGGGCAGAATCCACTTGTACGCCAGCTTCATCTAGACACGTAATGTAATGCACCATCCAATCATATAGTATTACAGAGCAATATGAGCTTCAAAGAGTTGATAGAATGAATTGTAACTACTGTAAAAAAAAATAAAACAGAGTAAATCATAACTTCATTACAACCAAATTCTAACTCACTGGAAACCATTGTGAAATCTGTAATACCCTGTACAGAACATTATGTAGAAGCCAATGTCGACGTATAGCAAAATGCATCATCTCGACCATATTTGATAGATCTTTCACGAAAAATAAAAACTGTTGTATATCTCTGTATCTCATTACTGTCATAAGGCACTATGGTCTGTTGTTGTTGTGCAAGTACCACACTGTTTTTTTAGGGGGACTGCTAGCACTTGTTTGGGTTTCGGACTATAAAGTCTTGTATTATTATGTTCTAAAGGATGGCACAGCTTCAGATGCTAAAAAAAATTGTGGTTTTATTTGTCTTTATGTAAACATGCTTTCAACAAAATTTGCAGTGAAAGCTACTTTATTTTGTGCCGGACTTTCAATAGCCAAAATATCCAACATTGTTTTTAAACTGCTGAGGAAAAAGTCCTCTCACTGCTCAATTTTATCTGCTTGTGGGGATTCATTATTTTGTACAATGTTATAGGTGATTAAAGGCTAAATTGCTTAAATACGTCTTGAAGAAAGGAGGGAAGAGCATTAAAGGTAGATGTTAACATTTGAAGCAAGTGAGGCTAATGTGGTGCAATGCTGGGAGAACTTGTTCTTTTAACCAACTCTGCACTCCTGAACCTGGGAATGACCGCTGTGTCAAGCCATGCACACATTATTATGGCTACCTGGTGACAGTGATACCTCATCTATAACCGTAAACCACAATGTGAGGTGATTTGAGACAAATGCACACAACTGATGTTTTGTTTCTTTGCTGCACAGCCTTCTGGGCTTACGCTCTATGGGGTCTTATTCCTCCTCGTGCCAGCAGCTAAAGAAAAAATTGTCAATGCCCACCTGGAGTGGGCCCTTTCATCTGACCAAACCAAGTGTCCCCTTACACATCTGCATGCATGACATATAAAGCGGAGGTTCGGGCAGGATCTTACCTTTCTTTCCTTCATCCAGCACTAGAGAACTTTCAGCAATGAATCAGCTGCTGCAGGTGCTGCCCAACATCATCTCCTCAGCTGCTGGGAGGTGTGGCCTCGCTGTCGGTACAACCCAAGACAGGCTTCTCGCCATGTGCCAGTCTGGCCCCACTCTCCTGCCATCACGGCCTACTTCATTGCTGCCAGTGGTGCCCCCACGAAGCTGAATGCACCAGTGTCCATGTACACTTCTATTCACCCTCCTACAAAGACGTCACATACCAGGTGGCTGCAGCAGCCATGTGTCTGTGATATCCCAGGCGCTATCAGAGCTAGGGGTTGAACCTGAGGCTCGTCCCGTTGCTCACACAGAAGAGGTCAGCAAGATGGCAGACTCCACTTTGTCCCTCTGCACCACTATCATGGTGGCTTCCTCCAGGGTCCCCTCCTGGCAGATGCTGGTGCATTACAACATCTGGTTGCACATGTCCCGCACCCAGAAGCTGTCGGCAAGGAGCTAATGGACAGGTCTATCAGCAGCAAGGGTTTGTTCGGCCCTCATTTCCATGCCCTGGTTAAGAGAATGAAGAGACGTCACTGGACCTCCTCGCCCCTTCAGGGGATGGCCAGATAGGGGCCCAGTCTGCAACATCCTGCTCCAGCCGGCCCCTTCCACCTCCTCCTCCTCCTCCTTCTACCGCCCCTCACCTGCAGGGGAGTTACAGTTACAAAACCGGAGTTCTGATTTTACCCAGGCTCTGCTGTGCACTCCCCTCAGAGGCCAGAAAAGGTGTGCTTGTTTCCCGCCTAGAGCGGGAGTTTTTCCCCGCTATCTAGGGGCTGGGTCCTGTGGTTGCCAATCTCCAGCCTGGCCAACAGAGGTTGCCTGCCAATAATAACGAATGTGACCATACCGTAGTTGTGACCAATTCTCATCCCCAGCACAGGTGCTCTCCAGGTCTCTTTGTTCGCCTGTCTGCTTTTTGCAGTTTTCTACTTCTGTGAATTGTGCATACTGGTCCCTGAGCTGGCTGAAGGGAAGATCATGCCCGACCTGCTGTTTTATATGTGATGCATGCGGACATGTAAGAAGACACTTGACCCATAGAGCGAAAGCCCAGGAGGCTGCGCACAATTCACAGAAGCTTCGGTTACAGTACGTAACCAATGTTACGGCATGGAGCAGAGAGTAGGTCAAAACATTTTCCATAAGGGACGCCATGTTTGGCTTGGATTAGATAGTCTTTTATAGTTTTTACTTTTTCTTTTCTATTGAACTCTGTTCTTCTTTTACTTTTCCTGTTATTCTGGGGATAATAGGAAACAAACTTCGAGGAGACGAGACAAGGAGAAAAAATAAATATAACATAGATAAAATAAATTTCCTGGTAAACCAGTCATTTTGTTGTTGCTATAATGTGCTGGATCAACTACTGCAATGTGAATAAACACCAGTGTTTGGCAAATAGAAATCAGTTTGACAAAGAATTCAGTAGTTGTAGCCTTCATCTCAAACAGCTTTTCTCTAATAACTCACAATTATACCCATCAAACTAGTTTCAAAGTGAAGTTGGGTGAATCAGTTCTTTAATGAATCCTCTGTCCTGTCTACAGTTACTAGCTGCTTTTCCCTGCTAAGTAGTGCTGCATGATTAATCTATTCACAATTGCAATGTCAGCCTCTGTGATTACACAGCCACAAAAGGCTGCAATTTAATTAAATATATATGTATGTGTGTGAATGTGACAGCTTATTCGCTATTTGTGTGCAGTTTGCTCCTTCCTCCCTATGGCACTAATATAGAGTGTGAGGTTTTTATTTCTCGGCCGACAAAAGGATAGGTTTAAGAATCTTTGATGGTAATGCTGGCAGGTCGAGAGGAGACGGGTTCCAGAGCTGGGCAGGAATCAAGACGCGAGTCTGTCTCAGTGGCCTAGGCAAGAGACAGAGGTTAGTGCACTTGTGTGACCAGTAATTATGTTCAACTAAGGGAGGCAAGTAACTCAAGAACTGAATGAATAATGAACAGGTGAGTCTTGTGTTTTCCGGGAGACGGGCAAGTTGAATTGCAGGAGATGAGCCAAGAGGTGGGCGTTTCCAGGCGGAGAATTAGCAAGTAGGAGGTGATGCAGGGATTTTTTGTTTTTCAGGGGGACAGTGAGTACTGGACTGATTCCATAGCGAAACTGAGGTAAGTATGCTGAAACAGACTGGGTGAGTTTGTAAACACACACATAGGAATCCAAGGCAGAACTATAGAGGGCTGAGCACAGAGAGAGGTTAGAGTCCGGTCCAGAGTCGACATCCAAATAATCACCCACAAAGCATCCAACAAGTCCGAAATCAAGAATCAAAGTCCAAGGTACAAACAACAGGTCAAATAGATCAGAGAGGCAGATACAGTTCCGGCAAGGAGTAGGCAAGGTTCAGGTTCAGGGCTAGTCCATGAGTCAGGTTTCAGGTCCACGATCAGAATTAACAGGAACAAGACTGAAGAGTGGCTTTGAGGATGAAGTGGCACAATCTGGCAGAGAGAATTCTGAGAGCAGAGCTTATAAAGAAAAGAGCACAGGTGAAGCAGGTTAGTAATCAAAGGGAGGATGGGTGAGAGACACAGACAGAGGGAGCAATCAAACCAAATATGGCAGGAAACTGAGCTGGGGACAATGACATAGAGATGATCAGTTTCTCTCTCAGCTTACAATTTGCTGGATTTAGCAAAAAACAGTGACTAGCGAAATACTATATTTGAAGTTGATAGCATCATAAAATTAAATATTTTATGTTGACTATTTTATGTATAACTAGCAACATAGAGCCTTTCTTGGCTATGCATTCACTACGTTCCTTGAGGTGACTCACTAAAATGTGTCAGTAACTGTGACTCCTTCAATGTCTCTGTTGAGTCTTTGTGTGGGAATGAAGTGTGAATGAGCCAAAACACCATCATTTATCCTCATCACCCTCATTTGTCCCTGTATTCTTCTCCTTTGATTTTGTGAAACTTAAAGTTAACATGACTCCAATGTTTGGATTTACTCTATCTGAGATATCATGTATTTTCCTTGAAACCAAGGCAGTCTCATTATATTGTTTATTACATTGCTATTATTAACTGTTTAAAACCTTCATAAACGTCATTAAAACACCACAAAAACAGCACAGAAAATTTGGCCAAAAAGCTAAAAGATACTAAAAGATACAGAGATAAAATTTAAATATGTTGCTCCTTTAAAAACATTAAAACATGTCATGCTGTACAGTTGCTTTTGCACATGACTACATATGTTTTGGTTTTTATTTCCTTTTTTGATACATCACTTAGGGCAGTTGTTGCACACACACAACTCTGAGTGAACAGTATGCTGCTTATGCTGCACTGAAGCACAAACAAATATCAGCTAAACCTGAACCTGTTCAGCTGCAGAACTGTCAGAAGTTGAGGTGTTAGTGTTGCACATTCTTTAATCACAGGCACACTGTGGTGACAGAGTCTTGTGTAGTTTAATAAAGCCCCAGGAACAAAGACATTCTCCTCTAAACTTTTTAACGTAGCATCTGCAAGCGAGGCTTAGGAGAACTGGTTATTACCATCTCATTGAAGAGGGACTGCTCAAGAGCTTGTAAAGTTTCTTGGCATCATGTCCCTACTTCACTGAATACTGACAGCTTCACCATCAAAACTGCACTTTTTACTTTAGAGGCTGTTTCAATTATTCACTCTTTCCATAGAGTGTCAGTGTTATCTCTCTGCTGACACCACCTCTGCCTATTTGTTTAACTTTCGTCATCATCCTCAGTCTTGTCTTTTTTCTGCCTGAGATGGGCAGAAATCACCGAGAGACAAAAAAGAGAGAAAAATGTTGAATGAAAGGGTCACAGAAAAGGCCCTTAAACAAATCTTATCACAGTAGAGAGCCCAAATGAGTTGCCTAACCAAAGGGAATAATTATCTTATAATGAGGCTAATCTATAGCTATCAAATAAAAACAAACTTGACTGCGAGTGTAAGGAAATGCAATTATTCAAATGGGATAGAAATGCAAATGTGTGGTCTTATGTGGAGGAAACAAGAAGGACCAGAACAAGACTCCCTACTGGCTCAAAATTTTCTGTAATGGATGTCAAGGTTCTCATGGGCACATCTTCCATTTTTTAAGGCCAGTAAAATTATGGGAATCAGTTGGTCCCTAATCAAGAATAAATGTGTGTAATTGTGTTTACAAATGTTGACATGGAGCAAATATATATTTTTATTAAATGTAGATCTAATAATATTGTATGCCAATAGCATACGGGAAGATATAGTTTTGCATAATAGTTTTGCATAATTTGCATAATAAGAGCTAATCCTTATTCAAATGCATTTTTATAATAGGTCAGGCAATATGGGAAATTAGTTAGAAATAATTATATGAGTTTGCTCATTGATTTTGCTTAATATACTTACTAATTACCAACGAGTGGGATAGTTAAACAGCACTTGAATAAAGCTAGCAACTTGTGGCTGCTTTGAGCCAAATGCATAAAACATGCTCACAAGGAAAACACTAACACAATGACTCAAAGCAGCATTAAAGTCCACCATGTTCACCATATTATAATGGCGACCTGTCCAGGATGTACACAGAGCTGGAATATGCTCAAGCTTTCCTACGACAAGCGGTTACGATAATGGATGGATGGATGTTTAACATATTAGACAACATTCACAATACATGCTGAAGTGGCCCCTAGGTCATTCCTATCAGATTTTTTCATATCAGCGCTGGGCCAGTGTTGTATGCGATTCATATCCAATCTCTGACAATGTGGCCATTATTAGATCAGGATTCTTTTTTTGTTTGTTTGTTCTTGTTGTTTTGTTTTATAGCTGCTAACCTCAGTGCACATTGTTTGCCTTAATTAGTCAGTATTCATACCTCACAGTCTGGTAAAAATAAACATAGACAGAAGTACAACAATGGGAATGAACAGAGAGATGAGAAAATTTACAGACAATTTTCTCAAAGAGATGAGTAGTATCTTTGAAGCATTTTTCTTGAAGATTTTGCACATTGTTTTTTATCCTGTGTGTTGGACTCACACACCCACAGATGTCACCACCACCTCTGTCACCCTTTACATTGTTCTTGTCCCACTCCATATTTTCAGTTTGCCCGTACTGTCCTTCGTGCTGTCATAAAACACCCTCTGCAGGCTTATGTGAGAGCAAAAGGATATGTTTCATAACACTGTGGAAAATATTACAGCGTATATTTTGCCAAGAACCACAAAGCAAAAAATTTAATAAAAAATTGGCACTGGAGTTGCACATGATCAGTTTTAAATATTAGACAAAAAGGAGCCAATGGATTAAGCCAACAACACACAGCAGGTGGTTCAGTGGTTAAAGGGGTTTATGTACTATTAAAATATCATGTGTTCTGAATATTGTTGTGAAATCCATTAGAAAGAATAACATATATTGAAAAATAAAGAAATGTCTGTAAATCCTTTATGAAATATATTAAAATGTTTATAAAATTTAACAGAGAATGAAACTGAAGAATAACAGTTTGTAAACTAGCCAAACTCTTTTGATAAGACATAGAAATTTGTTTATTTGAATACAAAGTTCAAACGATCCATTCATCGATTATCCTAACCACGGGACTACTGGGCCTATCCTAGCTGTCTTTGGGTGAGAGGCGGGGTATGTCCTGAACCAGTCTATCACAGGGCTGACATATAGAGACAGACAACCATCCAGACCTACAGGCAATTTAGCCACCAGTCAACCTAACTGCCTGTCTCTGCAGGGTGGGAAGAAGCCGGAGTCTCCAGAAAGCACCCACTCAGACATACTCCATACACAGAATCAAGCCTGGGACCTTCTAGCTGTGAGGCGACGGTGCTAACCACTACACCACCTGAATACCAAGTTTTACTTATCATTTTTATTTATTTTTTGTTGTTACTGTTTCTATTACCATTGTAATAGTAAAAAAACACCTGATGAAAAGCCGGTTATAGTATTCGGCAAAACAACCTCATGTGAACAACAATATAAAACTTTCTCAGCAAGCCACTGGTTTTTTGATAAAAATTAAACCAAAAAGAAAAAAAATAAAAATGGCTAATTCCAAGTACTCCCCATGATTCAGTAGCTTGTAGTATTTGTTTTCTGAATGACAGAGTCTCACATTATTGTGCAGAAGTTTTGGCCCATTTTCCTTTAAAATATTGCTTGAGTTCATAGATGTTTTGGCTATTTACTTATTCACAGCCACCACACCATTTACAGTGGGTTGAGGTTGGACTTTGACTAGGCCACACAACCTTGTTTCTTTTATTGTTCATCCATTTTAATGTGGATTAACCAGTGTGCTTCAAATCACTGTTGCAAGACCCAATTTTGACCACGGACAGATGGCCTCAGGCCAGAATACTCTAATATAGAGAGGAGTCAACTCACTGACTGCCCAGGTTCTACAAAACATGTCCAAATAATTACCACCTGACCACCATGCATGACAGTGTGTATGAGGTGTCTCCTGAAATGCTATGTTTAGTTTTTGCCAAACATGGTGCTGAGCATAAAGGACAAACAATTCCACATAGTCTCATCCGTCCATAGGACATTATTCTAAAAGTCTTGTGGTTTGTGCAGATGCAGTTTTGTGAACCTCGCTCGTGCTTTCATGCCACACAGTAGCTTTCTCATGGCAACCCTTCCAAACAAACCATACATGTTTAATGTTTTTGTTACTGTTATTGTTTTGTTATTGTTTATGTTACTGTAGCATTTAAGGTGCTCAGTGGAGCGTAAGGATTGGCAACTGACTTGAATGTTCTCACCATGGAACGTTGATTTGGAAATGGGATTGTAGCCTTTACAGATTAATGAGCACTAACAAATGCTTCTCTAAGAACACTGCTTATGTTTTACTCTCTGACCATTGCGTTAGCACTCACCTGAATGCTCCAGACCAGCAAACTGCCAAAACTGCTGATGCACAATTAATCAAGGGCTGGTGATCAGCAGCACCTGGCTGCAACTTACTCTCTTAAATCCTGTGGAACGGTAAGGGAGCACTTAGTGTTGCCCATGTCTTTTTAATAAGTTGGTTTCCATTTTTGTTAAATAAAACTAGATTCTATTTACCTAATACTAAGACCTGCTACAATCATATGATTTGTTGTTTTTACACACAAAAAAACATATAATTCAATAAGTATTCTCAGACAAAAACTGGCTGAATGTAAAGCCATAAACCAGCCAATTAATCAACACTTAAGAAAGTAGCTGACCTGACTAAAGGTCTGACTAAAGCTTAGTGTTGTCTGTTTCATTCACAGTATACACTTGATGAAGTTGCTCTGCTAGCATTACAAAGATCCTTGATTGGTTTCCAGTGTGTCGGCAGGATGATAGTTCCTCCCTCTTTATTACTGTGGTCCAGCATCTGCGACTGAACGACAGGAGGCAGAAGATGAGTTTGGAAACAGGAGCACATACACTCAACATGCTCTGTCAGCATGATACCACATTAACCTCACATCCCAACAATTCTCTGAGGCTTTTCTCTTTTTACTTTTGATCTCTTCCCTCCTCCTAAACCACATTGCTTCTCTCGTTTGACATTCATCACAAGCTTCAACATAAATACTCAATACACAAATTTCCTTTAAAGATAAAAAAACTGAAAATGCAAAGAAGTTGATCTTTAAATACAGTTTCTTGGATCTCTTCAGTACATAAATAATTGATCACAGAAAGCTCCAGGGGGAGTTGTGTTCGCGGATATGTTGACATCACACCAGTTTCCTCACATATATACCCTACTCTCTGTGTTTACCCTGCATAAAATTAACACATGCTGGACAGTATCTCCAGAGCTCAGATGCAGACGAGAGTTGAAATACAATAATTACAAATAGGCTTTCGAGAACTAAGATCTGCAAAACTTGAGAAGCAAAATGGCTCGAAGAATGCGTCTGAAAATTCTCTTATAGAGTATGTCAACAAGACAGATTCTGTGATCCATATCTCTCTGAGAAATCACCATGCAGTAGGATGAACCAGGGCGTAACTCTGCCATGAGATCCAAACAAATGTTAAATGTCAAAATACTGAAATGAACAAGTGAAAAAATTCAATAGAATGTAATGTACAATATAATAATCAATGTAATAAGCTGTGGTTTCTGTGACTGTTCAAGCAACACAAATGTACGGCAGAGAGTGCTGCTGGGAAAAAACACAAATCATCAGTTGTGTGTTCTTAGGAGAGGGAAAAGTATACAGGTTTTCAGCTTAGCAATACTGACAACACCTCAAACATTTTACTGCATGATCCCATGAGTAAACAGGCCCAAAAGTTTTGCCAATACACATTTCTTAAACGAGTTTCAAAGTAATGATTTTGGGAGGTTTCACCAAAATAAAGCACAGAATTATCCCAGGTGAAGAAATGATGTAATGTTTATCTCATCAACAAAACAGCTGAAAGCAATGGGGGAGGGGAGACAGATTAGGTTGGTAAGCATTCTGATATGAAAGAGATGATGCATCCAGTGTTACTTTGGATGAAGGAAAGGAAAGTTGTGCTACGCTTCCCTTGCAGCGCATTACAATTTGGATGTTAGCATATGAAATAGTCTGCTCAGACATCCTCCTATTCATTTTTTTTCTTTTTCAGTTGTAAGTAAAGGATACCTGGCTGCAATTTGTTTCTGTCAAGATTATTAATTGCTCTCAATAATATTACAGCTTATATGGATAGGGAAAGGTGCGTATCTATAGCAGCCAATCGATAAATCTGTGATTCTCCAACCACCCACCCTCATCGTTCAGGGAGATTTAGAGGCCACATAAGCAGCCTTGAATCCCTGTGCAGCAAGTCTGATGCAAATTAATACAAATGTTCCTCAAAATCTTTATCTAATAACACCTGAAGTATTAATTCACAAAGCTGAGCTTTTTCTTATGTGGAACCTGTATGTACGGTATATCATGTACTTCACATACTAAATTAATAGCAGCATTTTGTGTAGTGTTATATTTGTTAAACTGAAAAGTTAACTTTAAAATGCAAAATACACGGCAGTATACAGTGTGTGTGTGAAACTTACACTTGCCTCTGTGGTATGCTGCTATGTGGGGGAAGCTCAGGCAGACAGCTACACATTAATACAGGCATTAAGTAAATGATATGAGTGTGTAGATTCATTAACATGTAAGTGTCACTATGTCAACTGTGCTTGTGACTCTCACTGGCATACACATGTACTACAAAGGGTTACAAGCTGTCATTGTCCGTGTACACTGGATACATTAAGCAGACACACCACTTAGTGTCCTTTGTTATCATACTACTATGTAGTATGTCAGTTGATCACCACTAACTTACACGACCCCAAGCAGAAAACTTACTATGTGGAAATGAAGCAGTGCAACTTAGCATCTCCAACAGAAAATTAATCCTGCACAAAGATCCTTGAAGGTTTTGCTGACATTTCCAGGAATATTTATTGACGTAAACCTTGTCCAAAAGGTGTTATCAGCCAACAAAACAACAGCAACGCCACTATTATCAATCCACCAATGAGTTTACTTTCAACAAATATCTTCTAACTTTTTATAAGCTGCACTTTTTCAACTGAGTTAGCAAAGAGGCAGAACAGCAAAGCAAATCGGCAGGCAGGATACTGTTAGCTTAAACAGGTTGCGTGGCGGAGGGTGCTTTGGATACGTTTTGCAGCAGTGTTGTGTGAGTGTATATGAATAAAAGACTAAAAAAAACATA
>OMLM01006891.1:0-10519 GCA_900302695.1 Helostoma temminkii | reverse complement strand
TATAGAATTATTAAGTACTAGAATTTTTTTTTATTTAATAACAATACCAAATAATTGTTACATTTTTTTTATATTTATTTAGCAAAAAAGGAGATTTTTTTTTTGTCACTGACTTTTTAGGCATAATGGAAGTAAGAAAGTAGGCAAAAGCAAATGAACTCATGACAGTTCAAGACAGTTATCATATTAGTCCTCATCATCTGGATGACTCATCATTAAGTGGTGGAAGCAAAATAATAGGTTATTATTCCAGTCATTTCTGTGTCCTTATCTATAGCAATGATGTGATAAGGTTAAACCAACTTCACATTTTCATTTCAAAATATATGTAATATTTGTAATAAAATATTTTATTACATATTGTTTTATTTATAAATGTGGGAATTATTTCATGTAATAAAAAAAATAGAGAGAGAGAGAGAAGTCATGCATGTTTTTTATCCCAACATCCTCAATACTTGCACTAAACTGTGCATTCTGCTTTTTACTGTATATAGCAGCCTTAAGGGATTTAAATGACTTGGTGCGAAGAATTCAGTGTGAAATGGGATGTGATGCTGCACAGAGGTGTTCCAGTCCCACAGGCTGTGTTGTAAAGCTCGACTGGACTTCAGTCAACCACCCAACCTTTTTTCCCTCAGTCTTTCTTTCTACCTCTCTCTAATTTCCTTTCTTGGTCCCCTCCCGGAGATAACCTCTATTTTTTCTTCATAACATCCATTTTCCTTTGGCTACTTACCCTGTGAATACAACTCTGAAGCATGCTGAGAATTTGCTGTTCTTAATTATTGCTTAGTAATAAATGAAGTCTGAACCCCAGCTCTCCAGAGTAGCTCATGCTGATCTCCACCAGAGAAACTAGTGTCTTACCAGAGGCATTGCTGCTCACTCACATCAGTTTCATCAAGTGGTGTGGTTTCGCTTCACTTACAGCTTTATGTACATGAGAGCTTAATAGAGACTGATTCATTGATATTCCAGCCAAACTGCCCAGGGATTTGGCAGAGCAGGCTGCAGCAGGGGAAGGAGTCAGACGAAACAAAGTGATAGAGAATGAGTGGGACAGGATGAGGAGACTGAGAAAGATACACCAGATTTGCAGTCACATGCAGAGATGCCAGGGATGATAAAACCATCTCTCTCAGACAGGCTACTGTGATAGACTAGATTTGGTCCACTCACATGTACCCCCACCTCCCTTTATTGTCATGTTGGTCAACTCCATTCTTCCGTTATTCCTTGACTCAAACATGATGAACAGTAGCAGGGGAGAGATGAGCAGCTGGCCTGGTCTCAGTGGGATGAGGGAACACATTTTTCTGAATCAAATCAGGTCAGTCAAAGGTGAAGCCTGTCCGTCTCCCTGTGGAGCAGTGAATGATATCAACAGCACACAGATGACGAGAATACTGTGTAGCTCTACATGAGACTGTTGCAGCACCCTATCCCATCATCTCATATCTCATTGAAAAACAATATTTTTTTATGCATTAAAACCACTATAATGGGTCAGTTTGACCTGACTAGATTCTCTACCTATCTTCGCTGTCCAAAGTGAATTAGGGATGTAATTACTATGTTCAGTGTCTATTAAAACAGCTTAGTTGTATGGCTGCTGAGCTTCATTGTCTGAAGATGACAAGATGTTTAATTTGCACAGATCCATCTCCTTGTGGTTGGAAGTAAGCTGCTGGTCTGTTTCAGCAGCTAACACTTTGATATTCAACACCTCAGAGCCAAAGCACCAGTTGAGGCTATTAGACAGTGTTCAGCTCACTAATAGATTTATTAGAAGGCTGGAGCTGGCTTATTATAGAGGGTCTCAGGGAAAGCACAGAGGGAGTGATCTTTGCATCTGCATGCAGTGCTAGCCTCAAACACCAACCATAAATTAGTCATGTAGGGAGAGAGAATGTGAAAGAGATATCAAGGGAGAGTCCTCTGTTCTCGATCCCAGACAATTGAGGTAGAATCTTTCTCCTTCTATATGCATAGTCATAGAATGAGACTAACATTCCCCTTATCAGGAAGCATCACCATGCCTCATCCTTAATCATCACTAACAGAGAAAGGTCATTACCCAAGTAAATTACCTCTTTAGCATTTGATTATTGACTTTTTTCTTCTTTTCTCTTTTTCCTGCAAGCAGGAAGCATCAGGCAGGCAGGCCTGAGTAGCCCAGCACTTTTTGTACACTTTATTGTTGCAGATTGAATTTTAAATATTTAATAAAATTGCCCTTTGCCCATTAAGTTACATTCAATAATCCTACTACTGACAGTGTATTACAATTAAATCTACAACACAATAAAACTTTGAAAAAGCGAAGGGTGCTGGAAAAATTCTGTTTTCAATATATATCATCCTGCACATTCCACTATGGAAACTTTTACTTGAAGGAATACAGTATGTACTGTATGTACTAGTACAGTACTGTCAGTAGAACACTGCAGATTTACAAAATATAATCTTGGTCAAAATTTATTTTGCTCTTTGAAAGTTTTACATCTCTCCATCTTCCCTCCATTCCCCTCTGGTCCTAATGAAGTGAAAACGGTAAAGTTTCAGGCATTTATGAAAACTAGTGCATGATAAAGCACTCTGACAGTCCAGCGCACTTATGCAGCTCATGCTGTAAAACATCTGTTGAAAGCTGCATAAGTCATTCCACAAACACTCATGCACGTACACTAATAAAAGTCACCCACTCGCTCTTCATTTATCTGTATAGATGTGCATGTCAAGTTGTCTGTTTCTCACTCTCTCTTTCCCAAACACTGGCTCTCCAACGCAAATCTGTCCTGACCATACATAATAGCTTATGACATTTGATAACAGCATTATGGACTATTATACAATATTATATAATTTTATACTGAAGGGTAAAATTAAAAACAGTAATGTCACCTTTAACATTCACTTGGCAAAGGATTGAAATCAACATGGGAAATCAACATTTTCTAAGCACCAAGTAGTTTTCAAGCCAGGCAAACATTGTAGTACGTAGTATAGCATTTCTTCCCAGGTCAGTAGTTAGCATGTTAGAAAATAAACAAATAAACACCCTAGATGTACAGATCCATTCCATTCAGAATAGTGTAACAAAAAGTGTTGTTACCCTTAGACATCACTGAAACACAGGTTTGTCCTTTCTGAAAAGTTCTCTTGTCATGTGTACCTCCATGACTTTGGTTTGAGATGGAATAAAACAAAAAAGCTTTAAAACAATTGACTTCTTATTATAAAAGTATTCTAGATATGATAAGATATTCTAAAATGATCTGAACAATATCGGTACTCTTCTTCTTTAGAAGTTGTGATAAATAGCAGGATTGTAGTACTGTTAAGCAGACTATGCTATTGCCTTTAAATAGTTTTGGTATCCTGTCATTTCACTTATTAACATTAAGAAGTACTAATTTTGTATTTTGCATTGTTTGGTATCATTGTGTGAACCACAAAACATGAACAAGACAAAGAAAATAGGGACATTGTCAGAGTTAATAAAGAGGAAAATAATTACCAAGCATAGTCAAAGTAAAAACCACATGAGCATTTCCAGCAAGACTGATATTCTTGTGTCAACAGCTTCTAATATTATGTACAAGTTTAAGATTTGTGGCATCGTAGCCAACCCCCTGGACATGTCTGCAAGACTGAACAAGAGGATATTTTGTGTAGAAAATGACCTGATGAAAACTTCAGAACAGATACAAACTTAGCTTCAAGATCACGTTATAGGTAACAATCGCACTATGTCACTTTTTGAATGAAAGTGGTCTCCATGGAGGAGGACTCAGGAAGAGCTGACTTTTGAAAGAGAAACATAAAAGACCTACTGGAGTTTGCTAGATGCATGTTGACAATCCACAATGCTTTAGGGAGCATGTCCACTGGAAACTAATTTTAAGTTTCTTGGAAAGTCACATCCGGTCTGTGTTCACAGAAGAAAAATTAAACTTTGAAAGAAAAAAACATCACCCCTACTGTGAAACATGGACACTGCCAGTGAAAATTTCTTTAAGTGTGTCAATTTTCATCTGTGAGGGTTGTCCTGTTTTGGAGTCTAAACGTGACAAACAGAAAACGGGCTACAATGATATAAATTTAGGAATTTAGGTCATACTTGAAAGGATCAGTCAGGTTATGAATAATAACCCAAAACATGCTTCTAAAAGCACATATAATGGATAAGAAGAAGAAGACTACATTTACTACAAAAATGGGTATACATCACAATAATAGGCTATAGATCCTAATATTTGCTTTTGTCAATACTATTTTCATTGTTGTGTTATTTAACCCAATATGGTAAATCATATATCAAAAGCATCCGCCTCTTATATTAGTTGTAAGTATGGCATACAGAATACATGGAATATGTACCTTATCAACTTTTGAGGCTTATGACTTAGCATCATACCACAATGCCCTAAAATACATATCATCAGTCAACATAAAATCATTTTGTAATTTACATTGTGATAAGAATGAGGCAAAAACATGAAAAAAGTCGAATGCCTAAATTAATTGTCTCTGGTAAAAACTGAACTTTTTTTGTTTTGTCTTCATCTGAATGAAGTAATAGACATTTAGTTGGAATTCCTGTAAATGTTACACATAGCAAAACTGACCAAGTGTAGATGGGTCAAAGTCAAGGGTCAATTATTTGCATATCAAAAGAAATCTCTTCACTTACTTACAATATTAAGCTAAATTTACACATTTATCTATTCCTAGCTTTTAAACACTGCAGCATCTAGCTATGCACGGTACATGTGAACAGACAAAGACAAGCTTATATGAACACATGGTGCACTTGCCACTGACTCCCTGTTTAATCTCCAGGTCAAGTAGAAGTTCAAATCACAAAAACTTTGTTGTCTCCATCTGAAACGCAATTGTACACAATAAAACTTACATAACCACTTACAGCAACTACTGTAATGCACAGCACTGCCTTGATATCTGCTCTCTCTTCCCTGTCCTGCAGAATTACTGCTCAGTTCTAAGCATTTGTCATCCATTGCCTTCCCCATCCACCTCACTGGACATGCAAGGCCAAACAGTAGTAACGCAATAGCCAGTGGTGTATGTGCACAATTTCCATCTCTACCCTATTCTGTACATCACCCCAACCATTTTGAAATGGTGGCTATGAATCTTCATCGCATCCGGTGGTGTGGAAACCAGCTCTCTCCTAAATGACTATTGATGGTGATGCCACACTGTAAGGAATGTTAACACAGTATGGAAATGGTACAGCAAGCCTGGAGGCCTGAAGACAGGAGAGGTGGTGTGTAGTACTTTGAAGTGGTACAGATAAGCTGGGAGGGAATGCAATCAGCCTACAGCTTGAATATAATATATTACTATTATACCTCATAGTTTCTCCAAGGAGATATAGCATGTTAATTACCAGTAAATAAATGGGGATGTATGTCATGTTTTATAGGCTTCAAAATTCCTAAACAGACTTTAAGGAGCACATGTTATACCCATTTTAGGGTTAAAAAACACATCCCTGACATCCCCAGAATGTGTCTGTAAATTTCCATGGAGAAAAACTGTGCAGATCCACGTCTCTGCACTGGCTTTTGCGTTCAGAGCCTGTCTCAGGAACAACTCGTTTTCAGCCATTCTCCTCCCTCCCCTCCTGTTTGGTGGCGTGTGCCTCACATGTAGGCTGACTCCACATGGGGTTCGGAAGCGTCACAAGGACGAGGTACAGATTCCGACTGCAGACTACAAGAAAACAGAGAATACATCACATACACACATGCTTTCAGTGTGACTCATCGCAGCTTTTTCTTGTCCAGAAACACACAATAGCATACATATAAAACTGCAACAGCGGAGCTGCACACCATTAACTAGTTTACATAACCATTCCATGCTGATTTTACGAATACAACCTAATAAAGTCATGAAAATAGATGTAAACATTTCACACCATTTTTCTAGATCATCCTGAATGTTGAAACTAGATGACAATATCCTTTGCTTCTGAGAAAGAGAGAAGCTAGAAAATGAGAGTCCGATGCCGGCACACACACATGCAGATGGTTAGATACTTTTGTGAGCTAACCCAGTACAAAGCAAGACAAACACTGCACTGCATTTCTCTGCTGCTGTGAGGACCTGTCCACCAAAGGCCTATAGTTCCAGAGTTTCTTGAGGTCGTGAGAAGATATGAGTAACAAAAACTCCTTCTGTGTTCATCCATACATTCAACAAGTCAGCTACATGCTGCTGCTACCGCTGTTGAAGACAAACAACGACAGAGCCAGATTGGCCAGAGCCTGGACATAATTTCAAGCAAGAATGTCTTTACGAGCAGGACATCTGTATGGATCATTCACTGGAAAGTCATATAAATGTACAAAAATTACCAGAAAGTTGATTTTGCCTAATATTGACTCTTTAAAGAAAAAGGAACTTCAATAAGAAACAGGCAGACAGTTGACTTCCTTGCCTTGTCTACGTGTAGAACTGAAAGAGGACATCCCCAGAAACTCGCTGATGTGTTTTTTAGAATAAATCATATATTTTATTGAACAGCAGAACATTTTAAATGTAGACTGTGGAATTTTAGGGTAATAAAACCAATAAAAAGACAAATACAACTTAGCACATGTAAACACAGACATATTTTAGACATTTTCATATTTAATATTTGATATAATTTGATCTTATATTCATGGTTTATTTTGGACCATTGGTCGTATTGTGCAATTTTATTATTCTGTACTGCCCTTCCTGTGTGCTTGAAGAAAGAGCCATTCACTGGAAAAAGCTGCATTTATTATCAAAGGCAGTCAGTAAGTGGTATCCATGGTTCTCTCAAGATCATGCTTCTTTTTTTCTCCCACTGCTGGAAAAAAACTACTTTTGCAGGTAGCTTCTGGGTCTTATGTGCATCTTTGATATCCACTCCCCTGAAGCCCACATGACTTGTCCTTGTTTTTAAGGAACTCTGAAGTTACCCCGGCAGTGCATTGGTTTACATGTATATAGAAAGACAGAGAACATTGCTTGGCAATGCAGACGCACTATAATATCAAGCACTACAGTACACTGAAGTATTACTGTAATGTGTACTGGAATGTACTATATGTTAGTATTCAAATCAGAGGTCGTGAACAGTGAGAATTTACACGTCTCACTCATGGACCCGTTTGCCTGTTCCACTCCCCGATGCTCCAAACTGCGATGTTCCCTCTGTTTAAAAAAAACAAACAAAACAAAAAACCTGCTCCGCTCTTCATCCAAAATGCGCTTGTCTCTGCTCTGCGTTTGCTTCCGCTCTCTGCTATGTTCTCATGTTCTGGTTGCAGTCATATCAGTCTTTGTAAGCAATTATCTTTATTTTGTCATTCTTTTCCTGCTCTGTTTTCACTATTCATTTCAATTCCATTAGCAATTACACAGCTTTTAAGTACAAACAGTTATTGCAGTAAGTGAGTATAATGGATATATTACAATAACATTGTATCAAATTACAATACGAAAACAAGGTATTACCCGTACTAATCAACCTACTGAGATTTACCACTTCAATCTGCAGTCCCCTCTGTTTTTACCTGAGTTTTACCTCATTGTTTTGTTGTTACCATAAATGTAATGTTTTGGCTGACTGTCACTGCACTCACAGAATAGTGGCCAGCCCCAGCAGGTATCTCTAAAAGCCCACTATTTACCTGCTCAGGACCAAAGAAAACACAGGTAGTGACTAGCTGGTAAACATATTGCAGCATTTAGCAGCTCAAGAGCCAGATATTTCCCCCAGGAGATGGTAGAGACCAAAAACAGAGCTAAAGGAGAGTGAATACTGGACTTATGATGGCCAGAAGCATGACTCTGTTCCTGTGTTCTACTGCATGTGTAAGTGAGCAACTTTTTTGACACAGTCGCCATATCAACCTAAAACCTTATTTCTCTTGCACTAGGGTCTATGAGAAATGACATTTAATTTCCGTGCATGTAAAGTTATCTTATGTATAGTACATGTATGGAAGTCACACTAAACCTAAAACTGGGCCTGAACCTGATACAGTGGGTGACCATTTATTTCTTCTTCCCAAAAATCTGTTGTTGCATATTCAGTAAATTCCGTGAATACCGGAAATATGATTTTATTTTTTTTTATTATTTTTTTTGATGATTTATTTATTTTGTGGCAATTTTTTAAATTCAATCAGGACAGAAGGACACACAGTATTGTCACTTATCCTGTGGAGTGTCAGATGTGTCTCCCCACATACACATACATGTAAACAGGATAGATGAGGACATCTGCTACTAACCAAGTTACACTTGACAGCAATGGACATCTGGAGCTAAATCCAACTAATATAATCTGATTTAATGTTCATTTGCCACAACATACAGTATACCGTAGCCAGGAAGGCTAAAATCGGCAGCAGAGGACAGAAACTAAAGCTGAGGATTTTCATTTTTAGAATAAATCTAGAAATATTATTATAGCTCAGTTACACTTCCGCTAAATGTACTGTGTGTTGTATTTCGTTCGTCGTAAATATCTTCATAGTATTGTGGGACATTACACGAAGTCCTTAAATCTCCCCATACACATCACCCAAAAACAGTCTTTACTCAACAAGATGCAGTTTCTGCCTCAGCCTCCATACCAGCGACACTAATCTTTCCCAGCAGCATACAGTAACACATTTCTCCCACCAAGGCCAAAGTCCACAAAGTCAACCACCACAGAAGTTTATAAACTCTGACAGGGAATACGAGACCATAATCAACACCTTAATACACTACGGAATGTACAAATCTTCTCATGCAACATGAAACCCCGCAGCAAGCGCCTCTGCTTTATCTTTTTCACCACTCTTCTGTCTTCCCTAGACTGTTGATGTGGAATAGCACAAAAAGGAAGGCAGTCGTGTCACTGAGGATTTTATGGAGGCTTGACAGAACGGATGGGTCTCCATTACTGTAATGAGGCTACAGGAATGGCCACCACGCTTCCTTCATTTACGCCATCTCAGCCCGCGTCTCCTCCAGGGGATACACTCTTTCCTCTATAATAGCCTACTCAGTCTTCTTTTACTCCCGCTCTCCTTTGCTCTTTGCTCTCATTCCCTTTTTACTATCTCAGAAATTTGCAAGAGGTGTGTACATTTGTGTGTGTGCAACAGGGAGACATGTATCACATGAGAAGCTTAAGGTTAATGAGGAGTGCTGGTATTTGTTCAGCTACTGAACCATCAGCATGCATGAACAGCGAGTTCATAAAAATGGCCCAATTTATCACAGTTTTGGTGCTGAAATGGTAGGGTAGGATATCTAAGGTAGGGCAAGTAATTTCTGTTGTATTGCAGGAATAGATTTATTATTAATTTCCCACTTTGGCCATGTTCAAAACGTAGAAAGCCAATCAGGAAAAAAGCAGTAAAACTCTTTTAAAAGTTTTTCGTTTACTCACAGCTGACAAGCGCTTTGCAGTAGCTCACCACAAGAAGGACCCGCCAATTGAATCAATTTCTCTCTGCATTGTTTTCAGCGATCACAAACACCAAACATAGGGCAGATTTTTTGAAATCTGAAATATTCATTTTGGTAAGACAATGCCTGTGAACTCCACACAGGTTCTTTCTTATTTTGAAACCTGATTATAAAAGTCTTGTCATCCACCATCTTAAATCATACATTTTTGCCCCATTGTACTGTGTATTCATCAGACCATTTATCAGTCAAATTTAAGGAATGAAAGATAATTTTGTTTTATTTTATTTGTGTCTCACAGAGCTGTGACCTCTTAAAGGGTCAAGATTACTGTAATGATCACTACAGTATCATTGTCTCCTCAAGGAAATGACTGTTTGGTGTTTACTGTGAGGCTGCTTCACTTCCCCAAGGTTTGATATTGGTTGTGTTCCATTAAATTATTCGTTCATAAAATTATACCTATTTTTAATGAAGTGCTGCCTTCGGTTGCTGTATTGCTCATCTCCCCCTCCAAGGCTTTCCAGGTCACTTTAAAGACACTGTGTGAAACAATTCATGCAAGAAGGCCAGTGGTGGGCTTTTGCAAAATGTTTAATTACATCTTTTTGTTTTTTTTTGTTACATTTTGGCTTTGATTTAACACATTTAACATGTCTGAACAGAAGAAACAGAATACAAAAAGAGGAGCCTTGCCAGACCGTTGTTGGGGTTAAGGTGCTGGTTCATTTTCTTGCATTTTGTTTTATAATTCTTGCTTCAGGTCGGCGGTTCCGCTGCCTCAGGTCCAGGACTGTGAGGATGAAAAACAGTTTCTTTCCCCAAGCCATCCGCCTGCTCAACTCTGAGCCATAAAACTAAATAATCTGGTTTAATCAATCAATACACTGTATACTCTATAATATTTAAATGGAGGGTATGCTATGGTGTATTAGTGTGCATAATGTAAATGATTGTGTACATGTTTATGTATGTTAATATATGTATAGATAGATAGATAGATAGATAGATAGATGTAAGTATGTATAGGCACACATAGGGT
>OMLM01006890.1:8201-19387 GCA_900302695.1 Helostoma temminkii | reverse complement strand
AGATAGCGGAGCAGACAGGCAGGCGAGCGCTCGTCAACCCGAGGGGAGGGGGAGACGCATTCTCCCCGAGTACACACAAGCAGCGGCCACATCCTCTGTAGACAAACCGCGTTCAGTGACGTGCGTTCTGCTGGCCCTTTTTCTGCATCCTCAGTATTTCCCTCTGATTTAAATTGAACCAGGAGTTGAACCTTTAGTCCCCGTGTGCTTCCTATTTCTATCAGTTCTGCTCACCCCCTTTCTTTCTTTTTATTTATTTATTTACTGCCTCGATAGACTCGTTATACACAGTCCACCCCCTCTCTTCCTTTTCCCTCCATCGCCTGCTCTTTGGGAGTGCGACGCGCTGAGAATCGCTGACATAAAAGCCCGACAGGTAAGACCGATACAAGCTTCTTTTAATGATGACAATTGCACTGTGCCACTGTAGTTTTTACTTTGCAGCCTAATGGATCACAGTTCGTCCTCTGTAATTTACACGCCACACTGATTTGTTTCACGCTGCCTGCAACTTAGCCCACAGCTGACAGTGTAGACTATACGGACAGTACAGAAATAAATAATTATAATTGTCAGACTTCTCTCGCCTCTCTGATTAAATGCTAAATGATAGTTTCCCACCTATTTGCGCGGCTATAATTAGCCACGGAACGTCTATTATGCAAATGAAACCCTCATAATAGCTTGTTTGATGCTCTCCCTGCACCCGCACCGCAGTTGTTGGGACGAAAATATCTGCTGTATGTGCTGAGATGATCCGCTACGCACCCCACAGTCAGGAGTGATTTCTGTGCATGTAGATCTATGTCTTAACATGTGATGTGTGTCCCAGACCAGTGAGTTTTCTCTGTACCGGCCGTTTGATGCTTGGCGTCCATTTTCCACCGTGTAGCCTATGCAGGCAGGGTGATGAGTGTAGCTTACTCTGTTAATGAATGCACCGCAGTGGGCATCACTCTACTTGAGCTTTGCACGCTCCCAGTCCCGTAGCTCTGAGCTTGTATGTGTCTGATCGTTGGTCTGAACAGTTTCTGCTGCTGGATTCCTCACAATGCAAAACCAACCTCCACACTTAGCTTCATACTGGACCTGGGCCACATCATGTTAGTTTATGCAATATGAGATTCATCTGGGTTCTGACAGATCCAAAACTAAATGGCACAAAACATCTGGCATCTATCGGTTACTCACTTTTCATCACAGCTTAGATCACATCTGGGCTGAAGATGGAACAAAATGTCTTGGAGATGCTATAAGAATATGCACTGCAGCATTTATGAATTACAGAGTTACACCTGCCCTCTCTGAGGCTGCAGACCATGGCAGGTACAACTCTGAATGTTTTTCTGAAACCCCACTGTGGTCACTTGCAGTTTTGGTTATTGTAGCACAAATGTTTCCCTGTTGAGCTGAGCTTTTGATTTAGGGGCTGCATCTCTCACAGTCAGCACAAGCGGCCATCAGCATTTGTTTCTTTAATGCAGTTTAAAATTATTTGGCTCTCACTTGATGTGTGTCACAGATTTCCTGTTGAACTTTTGAATTCAGATATATTATTTCACTTATGTGTGAAGTGATGGTGTCGCAATGTGGGCAGTGATGGCCAGCCACATAGTAATAGTGCATATTGTAAGTGCACTTAGTACGCCTACAGGTAATTGTGGATGGGACAAGTACTGTAATAAAACACTATTTCATCCACCAGAAAATGTGCTGTTCACACAAATTAATTAAACTTCAGTTTGTAAACAGTAATTCACAACTACAGTATCATGAATTGTCATGACAGCATGCAGGTTCAGTGCTTGCACATTCTGGTACCTTAAAGGGCACGTACGTCTGAGTTAGTACAGTGATTAATCAACAACATTTTCCAGACAGCGATGAGAAAGTGTAATTCTTTGCCTCCACTGACTGCTCATCTCTCAATCTATGATCAGCAAGTCTTTCACTGTGTGTGATGGTTGATCATGATAACATGAACTCCAGCTGCACTATGTGTGTGATGTGTGCGTGGCCTTCTATCATCTATGTTGATTTTGGATTACTTTCAGAACCCCTCAGTCATCTGTAATATCTGCTGTTTTCACTGTAAGTTGACTCATTGTAGTCGATACTGGCATGTAGCCCACACAGACTCTAGCTGTGTTTTAGTGCTTGCCAAATCATAACAATTTAATGCTTGCGTGGTCCAGAACAATCTCAAAGAATCTCTGTGACTTCTGAATGTTGTTTAGCCTGGCTACACAACCCTTATAATGCACTCCTAGCTAACTGGATGGTCAGGCCTGTGTCTCCCTCTGAGTAAAAGCCATTCTGCAAAGATCATCATATGTGTCATGTAGTTATAGTTTAGATGATCAATGTCTTTGCTGCAATTTTCTTGATGATCTAAGACTTTACAGTGTCCCTTCCCGTCTCCAGACAGGACACAGGAGGAAGCCCAACATTTAAATTTATGAGCTCAGTGTCAAATCAAATAATAACAATAATGCCACTGTTCAGTCACATTACTGTGCACCTGAACAGAACTGCATGCTTATTTGTTAAAATATTATAACCTGCAATCATACATAAATGGTAAACTACACACTTCCTATATTAGCTGATTCTGTACACAACATTGTTCATATTGCAGAGAGCAGCAAACTTTCTGACTGTTGTTTCAATAGCTGTGAACTGTGCATTAATTAAACCCTGTTTTTGGTATTTTTAAGAGCTTTGTTAGGACCATCCCTAAGGGAAGGACTGTGAGAGCCTCTGATTGAACCGTGTGTGTCAGTGGTTTCTTGACTGACTGTGCAGGGACATGAAGTTTAACACACAGCAGTCATTACAGCATGGTGTAGGAGTCTCAGTTACTGAATATCTTCAGCATGTATATTAAATATTGATATTCATTAGCTCTAACCCCTATGATGAGATTGCTCGTATCTAATTTGTAAGTGTTAACTTGTAATGTGTAGAGTTCTAATATGGTTTACCTATTTCAACAGATGGATGGCGTGTATGCATACCTGTCTGTTAGTGGCGGGTTTAGTTGACTGACATATAATTAAGCACCATAATTTGAATTAAAAAAATCATTAACTGTATTTGCTCATCACAGTTATGAGATTTGATTGACACTTCTTGAAAAAGCTACTGTACCATGAGCTAAAAAACTATTTGAGTCTTTTCTCAAAATATTATTATGATTAAGAATGTAGAGCAAATTGCATGAAGTTAGTTGCTGGAGATATATTGGATGGATGCAGTGACTGCCTGAAGTCCGTTTTGGTGACAAGTCATTATGTCCAACCAAGAAAAGTTAAACTAGAGCCACATGGCATCTAATTTAGTTTTGTGTGAAAAGCGATGTCTTTTCATAGTGTTGAAATACTGCTACTTATTTTGACTTTTTCATTCATGGGGGGGTTTCCTTTTGTCATTCTGGATGATAGTTTATTGAATATCTTTGTGTCAAATATTGATTAGACAAAATAATACACTGAAAATCTCAACGTAGGCCCTGATGGAAGTATAACAGAAACAAACTGCATTTCCAGAAAAGTTGGGACTTTTACTCAGATAAAAAAACTAAAATCTGTAATTCGTGAGTTCCCTTGAACCTAAAGAAAAATACAAAGAAAAGATTTCAGTGTATTTTGTAAAAATAAGCAAATTAAGACTTGGATGCTGCAATACATTGAAAAAATTATTTAGTATATTAAGATCAATTCATAATGCAAATAACTGGAAGTTACAGCCATAAAAAATTATTAAAATTAAAGTACTTATTAATTGCAATCATTCTGTTAGTATTTATATGATTTTAGGTAGTTTTGAGATCTATAAATATTTCATCATTCTCCTTTTATTTACAGTTTATTTTATTTATTGTTTATTATATCTTCTCCTGCACTTATATGTAAGTATAATAGGTTAACTATTCACTTCTTTCTGTGTAAAGCCACTTTGCATTATATCTGCAGTCAGAGGGCAAATTCTAAGTGAATATGCAAGTGCACATGTGGTCAAAGGTTTTTGAGCATCTGGTCATCCAGAGACACTTTATTTTGGGAACCTTTTAGATGAAGGTGTTGCTGTCACTGCCTCCTCAGGCTCTTCTGCTCAGACAGACACAAACTTGATCACATGCAGTCAGGGGATTGTGGTGGACTCTTCACATGAGTTTAGTGGCACTTCTGCTCCAAAGTGCTTTTTAAACATTTCATGATTTTGTTATTGTCTATTATTGTCTCCTAAATATATATGTTATGTGGTTATGTTGTTAATATAAATATGTTTCTATACAATTAACCTGCTTTTAGAAATATATTTGTGTTGTTTTCTAATGTGTATTGTGTTTTCAGTTAACACAATGATCATACAGTGTGTTCACTATTCCGTAAACAATGTCAGAAATACACTAAGCATGACATTATGGCCCCCCGCACAGTCTAATGTAATCCAATACAACAGCTCTGCCATAAATCCTACATTTACAAAGTTATATTTCTTTCAGTTTTTAGGTTGGAACTGTCAGAAATGTTATACTTCCACTACACGTGTATTATTAAGGTCATTGTGGGCCTCTCTATTTACATCAGTGCAAAACATCAGAGACATTGTTTTTCTGGTTGGATTCAGAAACTCACAACACTGGGTTAAGGTCAGGGAAAGATTGTGGGCTGGACTAACAGACAAAGATCCAGTAGTCACTTTGCAAACAACAGCTTAAATAAATTTTAAACAAAAGCACAGTCTTTCTCTAACCCTAAGTGCATTTGACAGTTTGTGGGATTTGAGGCTGCATGTGTGCTTGCATGCCAAGGGTTTGTTTGTGCATTGATCTTTTTCTGTGCACCTGTGTGTGTGTGTGTGTGTGTGTGTGTGCGTGTGTGTGTGTGTGTGTGTGTGTTTATGTCTGCACGCCTTTATCCTAATCTTTTTAATTGACTGTTGTTTCAAAAGCTGTGAACTGTGCATTAATTAACCCCTAGTTCTTGGTATTTTTAGGAGAGAAGTGGTGGTGCATAGGTGTGTGTAGATGTAAATGTGTGTGTGTGTGTGTGCTGGCTGTGCAATCTCAGCAGTGAGCTCAGGTGTGTAGTTTTTTTCGTGATTAAGGAGAGAAATCATTTTGGTCACTGCTCTGAATATTTATGCATGTTTTAATATTCACTGCTGCCATCAAGCACGCTTGTATTTTTAGAGCTGTCATCATAAGTAGGCCTAGTCCATCTTTTTTTTCTTATGGTCAAGCAATCAGTATCAGCTCATGTCATTTTCACTAACTAGTCTTTTTTATGTGCATACTGTACATATCTCTTCAACAGTCACTGTGGTGTGACTTTGTCATGTGTCTACACAAAAAATATTCCAGCACACACACATCTGATGTGTTTCATATGTATGGAAAACGTATTACAGATGTCATAATTTATTAAACACCCAGTTTAATATGTGATTTATGCAATGAATATCTAATCGAGCAAATATTCAAAACTCCTTTGTGAGTTATGGCAGCACTACTGGGGTCCCTACTTACTGGGTGCACCTATATTGTACCTATGTATAAGTGTACCTATACTGGCCCCTGCAGCAGCTGGGACCCAAACCTAAGCTCTTGGACTTTGTTGCTGCTGTACTAGACATCCTAATCATCCAACTAATTGGCCTCTGGATGCTGTTAGTGTTGCACACATGCTATAAAATCTTCTAAATATTCTAAATCTTGAAGTACCCAGTGGCTGAGAGCCCAGCACCTCATGTTTCACTTTGTCATAATGCAAGCCTTTCCCCAGAGTTTCTGAGGAAGTGCTCTGCAGATGTAGTTCTGCACACTTGTTTTAACACTGTTTTAATTCCACATATTCTTCTTCACTGTTAAAACAAATTGTCTACTTTGCCCACAATGCAACCTGATTAAGTGTCCTTGTTTGCAGTTACAGGCTTTGTAACTGTTTAATTACAGTAAACGGTTTGACCGAAACCAATGTGGTTTTTTTTGTTGCAATACTATGAGTGACCACACGGAAAAAACAATCCAGAGAGATCTCAATGCAAGTGAAGCAGCTCATCATTTGGGCTCAAAAAAAAACTTAAAAAGAGAGATAGCAAAAACGTTAGGTGTGGATGATCTCATAATCCTTTCCTTAGTGAAGAAAAACTCCTTCACAACATCGAGAGAAGTCAATAATACTCTGGAGAATTTAGGCATAGCATTGTCAAAATCTACAATCGAGAGATGCCTTATAAATTCATATACAAAGAAGAAAAGCCTCCCATGTTCTGGAATCAGACCCTTTGGACAGATAAAACCAAGATAAATTTTTTACCAAAGCACACCACATCATGTGTCAAACATGATGGAGGCAGTGTTATGGCATGGGCATCTATGGCTGCCAATAGAACGGGCTCACAGGTGTTTATTGATGATGTGACTGCTGATGGCAGTGGTAAGATGAATTCTGAGGTGTATATACTATACATTCTGTTTATATTCAGCCAAAATGCTACAAAACTGATAGGACAGCGCCTCATAAAATAAAGCTGAAAGTCTAAATATATATATATATATGTATATAGGATAAGAGAAAACTAAAAGACCCTCCTCTGCACTTCTAACAAAGTCAGACTACCCTACCATTATAAAAATAAAAGTCAGTACACGGCCCACTTTCTGACTCCTTTTCTGACTTTTTGAACAGTCCTTTGGTCGTTTAGTTAAACTCACACTTCCTTTTTTTTCTTGCCCTCTTGTTCTTTCATGCTCTCTTGCTCCCATTCCCTCTTCCTTAATTATTGGTGGAAAATAAATTACAGATAATTAAATGACAATTATGATCTCGTAACACAGGGGAGTTTTGGCTGGGGGGACTAACTTAGTAGGTTATTCTTAAGGTCATTCATTAAATTCTGGATTCAAAGATCTCACACACATTAGATGAGTTTTTAGGCCTTCAAGATAGTGTAATCCCTTCTGGACATGTATTTTCCTCAGGGAGACTAATTTTGTTGAAAGGGTTGGAAGGTCATACAACACACAGAAGTGCATACATGCACAATTACATTCACTTGCTTGTATAAAAAGGCTGCAATGTTGTGGTGTCATTGACAGTTTACATAATAAGGACCCTGCACGTAGAGATAAAAAGGGATTCAGTAAGATTGGACTAGACCCATCCTTAAATACACGGTAAAGGAAATGTGCACACACACACCTACACATAAAAACACACACAACACACCCTCTTTCCTTCCATCTCGCCTTCTGTCTCTGAGGCAGCTCTGTTTTGGGTCTCACAATGCAAACAGGATGTAACCTATTTTGATCACGGTGCCATATTGCATCATTAAATATTAACAGACACGACTGCACAGTGTTATGTCTGCTAAATAATGTTTGTTGAACAATGTATACTGCTTTATCTTTTTTTTTCTTAATTCATCAAGAAAAGACACAGAGACTCCATATGTGTATTTGTGAGCGCATGTGTGTGTGTGTGTGTGTCAGAGTTCTGATGCACAAATGTATGGATAGACATTAGCTTACTTCTGTGTCCATCTGTCTGTCTCTCTGTCTGTCTGTCTGCCTGGAGTCAACATTTGTGCTTCTCTCTCATTTCTGCCTCTTTCTTCCCCATCTCTGTCCTCTCTTCTCCTTCCTCTCTGCCTCTTTCTCTCTCTATCTCTTACTAGCCCCTCTCCCTCCCCCCTCGCTCTATGCTGATCCAGACTTTGGGATTCAATGTTGCTATGGTAACAATGTCGGGTTGGTCCTCTCTGCCTCCCCCTCTTGCTCCTCTTATTCATACTAGACGCAGTGTAACGCGCGCCGGAGTAATTCTGTCTTTAACCTGAAATACTTATACTTATACTATAACAGTTTTAAAACAGTAAGAGAAACAAAACAAACAAAGGCCGTGTATAGTAGCTGTTTAATATAAAGCTGAAAGATTCTGCGATAAGTTGTTTGGTAGAAATGGCAACCGTAGTATACAACAAGTTAATCATTAAAGTAATTTGCAACACTAAAGCCATGCTATAGTTGCTTCTTTGAGCTACCATGTTCATCATCACGGACGTGAGGAAGATACATTACATATCTTGATGCGCTGTCAGCGATCCGATACATGAATACATATGCAGCAGCTACCGCTGCAATATGCTGATACAATAAGATTCACGACCCCATCACAATGTAGTGCAATTCATTACAGACTGATTCAACAGTGCTCCGTGTTCTCTGTCTGTTTCAACATTACAGTACACATTTAATATACCTGGATGCTCAAGATTAACAAACATAATTAGACACAGTATGAAAAAGCTCTTAACACTTTTTAAACAGCATGTGTGCTAACTCTCCTGTGAACAGGCAGAAAGCAATTTTTATATTATGAATAATAGAAAAGATATTAAAAAATACATCTTTCATACCTGTTTACAAAAGGAAAACATACCAACTAGTGGAGCTGTAACCAGCAAAAAAACCTACAATACTTTGCTCATCACTCTTGGAGGCAGTAGCCAGAGATCCAAGCTTGAGGTGCACTGGCAGACACCTACACGATCACACTGTGACGCCACTTGAGATAAGTTATAAGGTTAGTTGTGCTGCCTGTGTACTTTATAGCAGCATGACACATTTTGCAAATTGCATCTGACTTGTCAAGTCTTCAGCCTCTCTTATAAAACCTGTAGTGTTCCCAGTTGAGTATATACAGTCGACCTCTGCCAGGTCTGTTTTACTCAACTGAAGCACACATACAATCGCATACATCTGCACTGCACATAAATGTTAGATCAACGTTGATCAAGGCTTTCTCCACTCCTAAGGGCTCTGCCTTATTGCCTAACCCTAATCATTTTGTCTTAACGTCCTTCTGCTGAATTCTGAAATTAACAATTTCTGGTATTTGACTACTTCCTGCCAAGGTCAGCAATCCTTTATCTCTGTCTGCAACCAGGTTTCTTTCAATGTTACCCATCTAATAGTTGAGATATTTTACTAAAAGCCAAAATTGTTAAGGTCATTTTAAACATACAAGGGAAGTCATAGGATTTAAATTCAATAGTTGGAGGTTGAATCATGCCAACTGGACTTCTTTCTTTTTCTTATCGAACCAACAAACAAAGAAGTCTGTTTGCAATGTCTCAACTTCCAGATGACCACACCTGGATGACTGAGAAACTTCACAGCCAGACTTCTGTGCACTAAACTCAGTAGGAGATTCATCCTCTGGGGACCAGATAATGTCATGGTAACACAGCCAATCACTAGGTGGAGATGTCAAAATGTAGAGCAACAGATCTCCAGTGGCAAACTGCTACGAAGATAATGAAGAAATTTCATTTATAATTGCTTCATGAGAAACATTAACTCTTGTAAATGGTCAGGTTTTGTCTTTCTTGTGTCTCTTTAGTTGCTGTATACTGTATGTGACTGTTGCAGATCACCCTTCTTTGCATGGGTGCCCTGTGTACACTAGACAATGAAAGCAAATGCAAAAAGCAGAATTTTTGCATTTGAAGCCTGATCAATAATGGAGAGAAGTGTTGGTGGCAGATAAAATAGTAAATGTTTCTGAGCCATTTGTAATAAATATTGGACATATTTTGCCTCTTTCCTTTCATTTACATCAACACGGTCTAATACCACTATTAACAAAATGCTAAATATTCCTGTTTTCTGCTTTGTTTCATGTGTAGCAGCAAAGCCGTGACCATGGGTTCTCTGATTCAGACTTGCTGTTAACAGCAGACAGACTGAGAGTGGGACAGCTGTCCAAGCCACAACTTCCACCGTCACCAGCTTTTCTGTGAGAAAGAAAACAAGAGGGAGAGAGAAAACATAAACCGGCAAAAAGAGAGAGAACGAGTGTAAGAAGGAGAGAGGGGAGCAGGTGAAAACAGTCGATGGATGCTGTCCGGATCGAGGGGACAGCAAGTTCTTCACTGACGAGGAAAAGAAAGATTTCAAAATTGAGTCGAAGGATAGAAACTCGCCATCAGGTAAGTCTCACTCCGGTACGAGAGCTTTCATCAGCATGAAAATAAAACAGGCTGCTGAGACAACTTTGTAGCAGCTCGCACATGCATGGGACCATGTAATGAGCTGCAAAGCCGTTTGTGTAAACACATGCACGCATGTTTGTATGTAAAAGGTGCACTCACATTGCCTGCTTCGTGAAGACTTTGATCTACTTAATTTCTGCATGTATGCGTGTTTGCGTATTCATTTGCAGCCACACTGATTCTAAGAACAGCATCAGGGTCATGAATATGGAGTAGACTGCAACTGAGAGGGTGTGATCTGTTGTGTTTCACATCAATTCTGTCTTGTTAAGCAGAGTCAGCAGAGTCATCCAACTCACCTCCAAGGATACATCATAAAGCCACTTATGCACCTCCCACATATTGCCTCCTCCTCGCTCTTGTCTTTTGTCAATGCTTCCCTCTCTCCCTCTCACCACTGCCCCTCACCTCTTCCTGCCCCTCATCATCTCTGCATGTTTACTGCTTCTTGGTCATCCATTTCACTGCACTCTTAATGTCCAGTCTTTTCCTCTTCTCCCTCACTTTCTTCTCCTCTTTTCTTTCTCTGTTCAAGGCATGGTGTGTGAGAAGGGGATCCAGATCCTTCTCACCACCGTGGGGGCATTCGCTGCCTTCGGCCTGATGACGGTAGCTATAGGGACGGACTACTGGCTGTACTCCCGTGCCCTCATCTGCAACAGCACAGCCAACATCACCCAGGATGACCCCCATAATAAGGACAAGAAAGACCCTGGGGCGCTCACCCATTCTGGACTGTGGAGAATATGCTGCCTCGAAGGTAGTGAAGAAGCTTTGGTAGAATTTTAGGATCTATTTGTGGGATGTTGGATTATGGTTGGGTCTGTTGATTTCACTTTAGAGGCTGCAGTTAGGCTTGTACAGGACAATAAGTTACGTTCTTTCATCCATCCATCCATTTTCTAAACCGCTTAGTCCCCGTAGGGGTCACGGGTGTGCTGGAGCCTATCCCAGCTGTCATGGGGCAAGAGGCGGGGTACACCCTGGACAGGTCGCCAGTTCATCGCAGGGCCACATATAGACGAACAAACATTCACACTCTCACTCACACCTACGGGCAATTTAGAGTCTACCTTCTTTCAATTCATAGCATTTAATGCAGCTTCAAATCTAGTCAGGCT
>OMLM01006889.1:11054-35871 GCA_900302695.1 Helostoma temminkii | reverse complement strand
TGAATCAGGAAAAAGTTCCTTCATGTCCCCTCTGTTCCTTAATCAGCACAGATTACTTGTCCGTTTAACGGGACAGACATTGTCTCAGCTGGTTTTCTCAACACTCTGCACCACGACCCCCTCAGCTCCTGGTGGATTTCTGGTGGATTTTTAGATCTTCTGGAGAATTTCTGGTCTCTCTCCTGGCATCAGGCCTATGTTTTGCAGGGCTAATAACTTCCAGCTAATAGCGTGCTGGGTGTTGCCACATGTAAAACAATTCTGTATCCATGTTAATATGTCACCAAATGTCCTCACACAAAAGCAGATCGGAAAGAAATTCTGCCCATAACTCAGAAGCTGGAGGAAGATGAGCCAACAAACAGCTCAACAAACAAAAACATCACACAAATTGAGGAGCTGCTGTAACTGGCTGCCACCTAACAGGCGCCACTCTAAAATCTAGAATTAGTATCTAGGATTAATAGATATTTAATACACAGTGTTCGCTTTATCAGTACATTAACAACTGCTGCTCATTCTAAACGGTGGTTGGCTTCCATAGCAGCCTCATATGTCCCTGATTCAGCCTTCTGCGTGTGAGCTAAGTGTAAAGGTGACATGCACAAGCCCAGGCATCAGAGACATTGCTGTATATGTGATGCAGAGCTATTACTTTATCTCTCAGACCTGTCAGTGTGCTGCATCTGTCACTGACAAGTATGTGAAGATAAAGTGAGTCTGCGAGGAATTCACTGGTTTCCGTTACGGAACATTTATGAGGCTGATTAAATTGCATGTTGTCATCATGCTAATGTGATCACTGTCAGCACAGACTCATGCTGTCTTAATCAGGGGTCCAAGCACTGCAGGTGCTCAGAATATTATAAAGATATTTCTAGAATAACAATAATTTTATCACTGTCAGGTAAATGGCACTTTGAAATGTTTTTAAATGGTGCGTGACAATTAAAACCATCTATATTATTATCTATATATTATCTATATATAATCTAGTCAGTCTGAACACTGATGAAGCAGTAGAATATATTTCCAGCGGTTTTGTGATACTGCAAGGTTGCTTTTTATTAAATCAGGAATTTCTAAAAAACAAAGATTATGTATATTTTTTCATTTGACAGAACTATCCTTTTTTAGTACTCTTTCCTCAACAAATTCCACTGCAGCACTGAATCTCACAAGATTCAACAAGAATAAACATTTCCTCACCTTTATTATTTTTTTTGTTTTATCTTTTTCCTTTATACATGAAAAGCAAATGACTCTGAAGCAGATTCTGCTTATAAACCTTCAAACCACTTTTTCGTCAAAGCATAATAAATTTTTCAAGCAAGGCTTGTATATTACAGAAACAGCCATTATATTAGTGGCTGTAACCGAAGAAAGTTAAAACACCTCCAGTTTTATTACAACTTTGAACCCTGCAGGATGCTCAGACAATAAAGGACAAACAGTACAGTTTTATACAGGTGGCACGGACAGATGCATGGGTTAAAATAAGCAGTAATAAACTCTTACACAGCATACTGCAATAGAATTAAGGCAGTATTCAAGGTCACTGGTCACTGTGTGCTGCAGGAGCTCTGATTCCTCTATTTGTTTTGTTCTAGTCAGACTGCAGGACAGTGGCAGGGATTACGTTAAATATTTAGAAATTAATCCGCAACATAAAACAGAAAATAAATAAAACTACGCAAGACATCCGCCTAGCCCAAACGCTGACCTCTCACCTTGAGTGTAAAGTACAAATGGAACAGAGGGGAATAACTGAAACAATGTTATTATGCAAAACCTTAAAATTATACAACTGCTTCTGCATATAGCAAACAACAGTATGATGTTTGAGGATAAATACAGCTTTAGTAATACTGTACATGTATGTGTATGACCTTACCACTACCAATAAGAAATACACCCACACATACAAGTACAATGATGCATGATCACTTGCTTTTGCAATGTGATGATCACAGTGTTATCAACGCCAACAGTAAAATAGGGTATAGGAAAATACAAAAGCCATAATGGAAGTGCACTAAAATCCATTATCCTCTTACACTAACAATAATTTATGATTACATTTTTTGCCAAATGTGATATTTTGCTGATGGAGCTTTGAGTGCAAAGTCAGAGGCAGCGTTTGGCTAAAGGATACACCAGCAAGAGGAACTTTAAGGGGATAGTTCAGTATTTTGTTCAAGATTTGATACCTATCTTAAATCTATATGCTAAATATGAAGTTAAAGCTTCCAACAATTAGCTGGGATTTATTTTTTAAAAAATAAATTAGATATAATGTCTGTAAGTCAGAGCTAGCAGTGCTTTAGGTGGATTTTTACGTGTTTTCCATCTTATGCTAAGATTATTGGCTGTGTTTTGTTTTCTTGCAAGAGAAAGAGTTACTTCATCATTCACCTTTCAGTGATTCATGTCACACTCTGTCACTCTGTCACTTCTCACACAACACATACACTCCTAGTATAATTAGTAAAGCGTCAGCTCACGTGACACTTGCACTATATATGTGTAAACTTTACCCGAGAAGTTTTTTACAAGTCAAGTTCACTTTCCTGTGATACACAATTAACCACAATAGGTGTATATGGGGTCCAAGCCCTACACTTACTGGACCAGAATGTGTTTAGTGTAGACACACACATACTGTTGCTGTGCTGATGTGCTGCTCACATTACAGTGTCTGTGTAGGCACAGAAAAAACTTGAAAACGCAAGCCACGTTGCCAAGGGCTTTTATACTTTTTACAGAATAGTTAGGTCACAAGTTAGTTAGTTTTGATTTGAACCCTAAGCCTAACCCTGACCCAGGTTTGCTGTTTTACACATGTCCACCTGTTCTTTGCTGTCCTCTGTCTTTACACCAAGTTAAGCCGACCATCTGCTGACTGTAGGTTCAGCATAGCAATCAGATTCATATGAGAATATAAGTTAAATATGTACTATAATGTTTTGTCAAGCAAGCACTAAACTCTGTGTCCCAAAACTGTCATGTTAATTCTTCAACCAAAACACTAAGCATTAAATATTCTGTGTGGTGGTTGTTTACAAATTTCACTTCTATATTTTACTCCCCATTTTTAAACACACGTCACACACTGTAAGATTATGAGGTAAGAAGCTAATTTTTAGCTAATAAATCAGGAATGATAATGTACTTAACTTCATGATTCAGTGTGAACTACTATTACTGCTACTATGCTGTTTATTGTATCACTATACATTAAGTTACACAAAAAGAGTAACAATAACTTTAAGCACAGTGATTTAGTTATTACTTCTTTGTGAATGAGGATTGATTGTAAGAAGAAACTGCTCATTTACAGGTTGTTCATTTGTTCTTCAGTAACTACTCATGTTTTTGTTTAACTTAAAGTGTTCAACAAGGTGTGAGCTCATGTCAGATGTTATATCAGTGCTTTTTTATTCATTAAAAGTTAATTGAAACAAACCCCAACATATCCCACCATCCTACTAACCTACAAGAAAAAAAGTATATATAAAGTGTGCTAACATGCCATTTCTGAATCAGACAGTCGATTATGTATAACCTCTACAGTAGACATTAAGGTGATCCACACATGCTCTAGATCAAAGCTGTTCTGTGTGAAGATCCAGCACATTACACTCGCTCGTCTGGTTTTCAAATCCAGTCCCGTCTGCTGAACTCTGAGGTCAAACTGGATTCCAACATACACCAAGAATAACCTATTTAGAGCTTAATCCCTGTCTAAAACACGTTTATGTGTCACCCATGGTCTGAACCATCTGGGAGTTTTGGGTTGTCTGTGCGTGCGTGACTGAAAGATGCACTTAACGTGGTTTTGTTCCCTGCAGTGACATGGTCTCAGCTGACATCCTGTCTGATTTACTCCATGTGATTCCATTTTACTGCAGCCTCACTTCACCTGCTAAATACAGCAGCCCGAGAGCTTAATCCATTAACGTCAGTCAAGCACACAAATATCATGTGACAGTTGCAGAAATAGGCTTTTTAAAATGTAATTGTTATTGAGGTGCCCCATTATATTATTTGCTTTAGGCGTATAGCAACAATTTGTCTGATTGAGTGAGAAATAATTTTTTGTACTCACTGAATTTGTTTTTCTCCATTTAAATCCTAATTTATTCAACAGCCCCCTCCCCAACAAGAACTGTTTACCCTCAAACAGTTTCATTAGTGGCGGTGGAGAGCTTTATTGGCACATAATGGTCAACACGCTGTCACAGGGAATCATCCGCCCTTACAAAATTACATTTCTAGGGCAAAATCTGAGTGCTTGTAATTTTTTGGTCAAATTAAAGAATCCACGGCAGCGTCTGATTAATTGACACAGGCTTCGAAACCCTTTTCTGTTAATCTTCTGTAAATATTTAATGCTTCCAGTAGCTTCACTCTCCTTTCACATTTATCAGGATTCTCATTTGTTTTTCTGCCTTTAGAACCCAAACTAATTCAGCACAGCTAATTGCTTTCTCTCTCATACTTAAGGGCGCCGTTAAAGTTACCATTTCTTTCATACTGTTTTTTTTTTTTTTATAACAAATGCATTTATAAGTAAAGTTTGGAGCCAACCAGAGCTTGCAGTGATGAATGAGTCTTGACAGCGTTATTGGAGGATATATTGTTTTCTAGGATGTTAGAGAATTTAATCTATGGAGTCCTGGGAGAGGATGATTAAAGGGAACGTACCGCTGAGAACTGTAACAGTATACAGAGTTATGAATGCACTCTACCACTTGGGGACACAAACACTGCTGACATGACTACAACTTCAGACCTGAACTCAAACTTTCCACCCTTTTACACTTGGTTACACCAGCTCTTTATAATAAGCATGATGAAATGCAGGGTATATGCTAACAATGCAATCACAGTACTTGGAAAAATAATAGCTGTAAGCATTACAATACATTACATGTATTCAGTCATTAACACGAGTATAGAAAAGCTGTAGAATTCATTCATTTTATTCATGCATTACTGAAAGACCCAAGCAGGCACACACCCAGAGGCTCAAGAGGTCCATTTTGGAATTTTGCTTCAGAGCAAAATGTCAGAAAATATCAGATATGTATTTACAAAAAAGACCACAAAGAGCATAAATAGCATAAATATATTAATAGTGACTATACAGAGATGAAAAATAACCAAAATGAGATGCGATGACAATAGTGATGTCAACAAAATGAGCTGAATGATAGAAAAAACTGCTAAAAAGACATAAAAAGACACAGACAGAATAAGAAGCAATTACAAGACGGTAAAACAGACAAATCACAACTGTAACCAAAAAGAGTAAAAAAATTAGCCAAATAAAAATGTGGACCAGAAATATAAAAAAATATATATAGAACCAAAAACAGACACCCTATAAAATATACACAAAAAAGAAACAATATCACAGTGGTCTCATTTGTTGTCATTCTGTGTCTCTTTTAGTGTAGGGTATTTCCTTATGTACACTGAACCAACTGGCTAATTCTCTACTTAACACAGTGGTTCTGCTGTCCACTGTTTCGTTTCAGCAACTCATTGTGTAAAATGCATTCACTATTTTGTGCTAATGGAAAATGGGACAAAAGTAGTGCTGCTCTGTACAGTTCTGTTAAATAACCGTACACTTGTCCATATAGGAACTGATGATTCATAATTGTCAGATCAGTTTGCTACTTACAGTAAATAATGTTTGTAGTAATGAAGCCGCAGCATTTCTTCTGGTTCTTTGCCTCCCATCCATTCTCTACTGACTTCATCTTTAAGGTCATAGTGGTTGAAGCTACATATTTTCACTTTCCTGTGCATGTGTATTTATCTTCACTGTTTACTTGTTTATATTTACAACAGTCATCTTTAGGCACTGAAGTTATTTACACAACCAATAACCTGTGCTTCAACAGCATCCAGTTTAATGTTCAACATGTGTGATGTTTCCTATGCAGTCTGTTAGTAGAAACTTTTACCACCCGAGTCCAGTTCTTCTCTCTTATTTGACATTATATATAACAGTGGTACTTTAATGGCCTTGAGCGGAGCACAGTCAAATACATTTGATCAAATACAGTTGAAAAATGAGGTGTACATGCAGCTCAGCTCTCATAAAAGTTGTTTTATTTTCATCACAACATATCAAGAATGCGTATTTGCTACCATATATTTGTAGTTTTTCCCTTTACAGTCATTTTATGAGAAGTCTATCTGATACAGGCTTTGACATTAAATAAGGTGGTTCGACTCGCCCACTCGCTCCTGCAAAGAAGAAATCTTTACATTTTTCTGCTCAACTTCAACCGAGAATGTCTCAGTGGTCATTTGGCACAGGCTGATGTTAATGGTTTCCCTGCTGGTGCTCATCTTTCCTGCCTTGAAGCCAGGACGTTGGGTGCTTAGAGGGTGGCAGTGCTGACAGGTGACTAACCTTTACTCATTTGGAATTTGGCTTTTGAAATCAGTGTTTGGTAGCAGGTATCAGGATGTCAAAGTTATTCGCCTCTGGCGCTTCATATTTATACTGATACAGACTCTACAAAGGAGGTACTACCTACTCACCAGTGCTTGACAAATATGGATTCAGAAGAGCCCAGAATGTCAAAGATGGGGTTTGGACATCTTTTGATGTTCTGCACTTCTGTGCCTTGCTCGGTTTTTACATCCCACCATCTCTCCTGGAGTGTCCTGCATATTATTAGCAGCTCCCTGAGCTCACCCTCAAATTATATGTATCCCAAAAATCTTCCTTTCAGAAGTGGACCCATCATTTGCCTCCATTAGCCTCCTGACATCAGCAGCTCTGGTACACTATGTGAACGCCTTACACATAATGTACCAGAGCTGCTGATGGCAAATTTTTCTCTGTCCAGGGTGTAACCTGCCTCCCACCTAATGACAGCTGGGATTTCCACCAGCACCCCTGTTACCCCCTGACACCCTTTTTTTCGACTAATGAGAACTTGGTGCTAGTTCCTGGCTGGTGCTAGTGCTTGTTCAAAGTCGGCTCACCTTCAGAACCATGTAGCAAAGGTTTTGCTTTTCCACAGGAACCTGAGAGTCAACGTAGACCCACGTAACTATGTCATTATACTCATCACTGCTAACTTTAACCACTACAGTGTTTTTGTACAAGTGTTGCTCCTGAGGATGTGAGCCTAAACTTACATATATGTAATTGTGAGGTACAGTGATTAGTTTTAATACTTTTTCATTGTTGCTGTGGTTTAAAACAAAGCTTTACTTGATGCTGTTGTCATGATAGCCCACTCTCCAGACACCTGAAGCAATTGGCAATCCAGCAAAGAGTTGGTGCCAGGTTGGAACTAGTTTTCCTGACCTGGAGCCGCTTCCTTGGCTGTGGAACCAGAGCTCTGAACCAGACCTGGAACCGGCTTGGTGGTAAAGGGGTATGAGAGGAAAAGCAGCCTGGGTCAGTCCACTTTTGTCCCTTTAAGTTGGTATGTCCTGTGAAGGTTATTCATTATGTCTCTGTTCTGTGACAATCTGCATTGCAATGAGTGGTATAAACATCAAAATATGGCACCAACTTTGGGAATTTACTAAATCAACCACTTTTGTATGTTTTGTATGTCTGTAATTTCCGTTTGATTGCTCCTGGCTCTGCATTTTATGTTAATGTCTAAAAACTCAGACAAAATGCTCTGATGAGGCTCCAGTTCTCTGGGGTTTTCAATATAGTAAACTGAGTGTATGATGGAGAAGCTGCACTGTTAGAACATTTAAATAGGAAGAAAGAAAAATGAAGCAAACCAAACTGTGAAAATGCATGCAGTAGATGAAATAATGGTGCTGTTGCTGCTCTGTAATGCATAAGGGTAATAATAAAGCTACTATATAGCCTATATAAAATATAATGTCTATATATAATAGACAGTAATCACAAATATAGACATCATAGAGATAGGAAACAGCACTGCAAAGAGATGAAGAGAAGCTCTCTGCACTCTGATCTTGTCTGTGGCAGTGGAAGCAACGACGAGCTGTTACTAACTCTCCAGCCTTATACCTGAGTTTGCCTAATTTGACATAAAAATCAGTCAGATGTGTAAAGTAAGTGTAAAATTATTATTTTACTCTTTCACATTTGTAACACTTTTCATTCATATTAATGGCATGTACCCAGGACCAGGACCGGAGGGGTCTCTAGCAAAACAACCCAGCGTCATGCAGTGGTTCTGGTTCAGCTTTTTACTTCTTTACATCATCTGGCAGTGGCCATTCACATTCACATACACATACAATATTCCTTTTGCATTGTTTTATAACACAGATGCTGTGTTTCTGTTGTTTACCTCTACAACATCACTAGTAAAGATGAAACTTTGTCTGTTTGTCTGTTACAAAGTAACAGAGAAAAAATCATATACAATAAATGTAAATGATTTCTTCTTCTTCTTCTTCTTCTTCTTCTTCTTCTTCTTCTTCTTCTTTTTACTCTTTATTCTGTGGAGCTGTATCACTGACACAACAGCAGACATGAGACTTTAAATGTAGTATAAAGTTAATGCTAAGCAGCACATGTTTACTGTTTTTATGAATCTGATTTTATTAGACATACAGAACCAGGACATCTGAAATAAATCTTTCCTTTCCTTCCTTTAACTGAGATATACCCATATTATTGAGGTAGTTTATCACTGTCATCTACAAGCTATAAAGGTGTCACCCTGCACACAGAGACACACTGTACTTTGGCTGCTAACAGAATTTTATTCTTCCTTTCCCTCCTGTGTCTTGCTTCCTCACTTTTTATGCCTTCAGCTTCCGATGGATCATTACTGCAGTTCTTGTCTATACAATCAGGCTACATGGGTATTTGTTAGCAACTGTCACACATTGCCTGCATCAATAACTAGTCACGGTAAAGCCATTTGTGTCCTAATTACTGGTGGGGTCCACCTTTGTGGTGATCCATCATCTACTCACCAGTGTTTCACACATGCAAATGCAGGCATGTGAGCACCATCCTTCATGTGTGTCAGTGTCACATCTCATGTGTCCTCAACTGCAAGTGCTGATGCCAGACATATTAAATACTGTGGAATATTGTTACTTATTTATCAAGATGGCATTTGAATTTTTACTCCTCTATTGCTCTTAGCACAATAGCACTGTAATAGCTTATTTTCATTATGATAACTGCTGTTGTAGAGATTTGGTGAAATTGATCATCTTTTTAAACTCACTTTAAATGTCATTGAGACAGATGATTGGCCTCTGAGCATGACTTCAGTGAAATCATTTTTCATGCTCATCTGTGAATCAGAATGATTCAGCTGATCAACTGAAAACTGATCAGTCATATTCTTCTACCAACAATGGTTTGTTTACATGTGTGAGGCTCTGACCCACTATAAACATCATCAAGTGCTCGTCTATATATTGTAGCATGTGGGTGGTAACATTTTGGTGGATTGTGTCTGGACTTGATGTTTTTTTTCCAGTTGAAACACAGTCTCCAGCAAAGCAAAGTCAGCACTGGAGAGCAGCGACCACAGGTACGCCACAGATTTCCTAAGCCACGTTGTGTTTCAAAACAGCAGAAAAGATATCGCACAGGTCCTTTTACTCACAAAGTATATCTGTAAAGATTAGCACTGCAAAAACACTATACGCTCTGAGCAAACCTGTGTTCCTGGAACCAGTCCAGCCAGAATGATGTATATTCCTATGTGTTGCATTTGGTTTGGTTTTGACTCAGAGATAAGTGTAAAAAATGATTGTGATGTAGCTTCTGACTGCACTGAATCTCTTCAAAGGAGGTAGTGATAGCAGAATTAGCACTCGCTATAGAGTCATAGTACCAACCTTTAGGGCAAATACAGCAGGTTTAAAAATGAATTTATCCTTTAAAGCATTGTGGGAACACTTCTTACTCTTGGGCATCAACAAATTACTGTGTGTTTATCTTCTGCAAATAATTTGCACAAAGGATTAACAGTGTGTCTGTACTGCTCTATTCAATATATTTCTTGTGTGTGTGTGTAAAATGCATGATGCAGCACCTGTCAACAGGCATTGATCCATAACATTTCCTGCAGTAAAAGAGTGTTTATGAGTTTATGAGAGTCTGTGTGCGTGCTTTTCTTGTCTCTTTTGCTTTTGTTTATTAACCATGGTGCATCACTTACAATTGTTATTATATAAAATGTACATATTTGTCTACAGATGCACCCTGAACGACGTACGAGCATCTATACCTGTGCACAACTGTGTCTGTTGTGTATGTGCACGTGATGGGTCGTAAAACAAGCTTGATAGGGCTCAGCGTTCTGGTGAGCACATTATCATCAGCTGGCCCCAGACTTTTATGGCCTGCCACACCTCTCAACCACACCACCACTCACTGGTGTTTTATGAGTACTGCTCCCGCATACAAGACAGCAGCAGAAGGATTGGGGGGGGCTGCGATGTAAATTATAGACTGCCGGCTATGGTAAAGGAACTGGAACAATCACACATTTCTTGGTCATGAAATATGTGTCCCCTGATGCAGAGGGAATAATGAGATGGGAAGGGAATTACATTGAATCTACAGAATCGCAGACACTTCATCCAACAAGATCTCTAACATCAAGAGAAATGATTGGAGCATTACTTTGAGACGTGTAACATCTGCGTACTAATACTGTATACACTTAGAGCAAAATAATGATCCAACAAAAAATAGTTGCGAAGACAGTGCAGTAAAAGTATATGCATTGATGTTATTAATAATTTAGTGTTACGTTTGCATGTCAGATTCCATTTATCTTCAATTTTCACAGTTGATAATTTACTCTTGGCTGGGAAATGCAGGTAGTCTGACCCAGATAATGTGCAGTCTGATGAATTATTTTTTCTCTGATCTTGGTCTAATTCCAGCTCGAGCGGGAGCGGTAGTAACAACAGCAGCCTAAATGATGGTGCTCTTTTAGAAATGAGCGTGTGCACGGCCCTGTTGGGACCCGATGCCTCATTCAGCTCTGGTGCCAAAACTCAACGAGTTCATGTTCCCGCAGACATGCTGATATTTGGGAGATTATGGGATCAGCAGAAATTAGGACGCTGCAGCTGGACTGACTTTTGATTGACATTAGAAATATGCCGTTAGTTGTGCTAATGCACAACATGCACGCACATCATTATAATCAACATCAACATCATCACCATCGTGTTTATCATCAGTATAACGATGTTTCAAGATTAAAGTAGAGCTGTAAAGATCTGCAACGACCATGCACACCTCAATCCTCTACATTATTGATATGGTTCATTAAGGCAAGAGTAATTGTCTATTGGCAAGCCCATTGCCTGGTGCTGAGTAGTAGTGCTGACGGTGCAGTAGTTGATGGTAACAGGATATGTACTGTCACTATGAATGATGCTACACCTGTGGTCATCATGCACCACCTCAGTGAAGTTGATTCCAACTTGTAGGCTGCATCTCAAGCCGCGTTGCCACTTAAGAGGGAAACGTGGACATGTTGTGATGAGACTACTAAGTGACATTGATCTGCTATTGTAAATGATTTCTTAAAAAACCTGCTAGTCCTCACACTAATCAACAATGCCATCCATCCACGTCTGTCAAATCTGTAGAGTGAGATGCCTGTGGGCAGTGAACACTAATCTTAAATCAGCCAGCCAGAGAAAGAAGAGGGAGAGAAACAGTCACACCTTCAGTCACAATGAGGCTGGACATTTGGCCAAAGTGTGGTGTGTGTGTTGGTACATAAAGCACGCTGGTCACATCCAATGCATGCCTTTAAGGGACAAGTGTCATCCAGTCTATAAAGAGGATCCACAGTCCAGTGAGAGTGAACTGCCTTGAGGTTTAGAGGGAAGTGATTGTCCCAGAATATCACTAAAGCACAAAATCAGAAACAAGTAGTAGGTAATGAGAAATGAAATGCAGGACACAGAATACATAACATCATAAATAAACAGTAATCACAAATATCGACATCATAGCGATAGGAAGAGATGTCTATTGAAACAGCACTGCAAAAGTTGTATTAATTTGACTAAGTAGACTCTGAATCCATGTCAGCTGGGGGAGTAGTTGATATCAGCCAGGAAGGAAAATTCTCTTGTTGCTCTTGTCTGTGGCAGTGGAAGCAACGACCAGCAGTTAGTAACTCTCCAGCCTTATACCTGAGACCCTCTTAACACAGCCAGGACTGACCTTTATCAATGTGATGTAAATCTGATTTAAATGTATTATATATTAGCTTTATTGATAGCCATATGTTAAGTACAGCCTTGTCTTAACCATGAGTTTCTAGAATTAAATCTGGGTCTGTGGTGTGACCTGTACTTTGTACATCCAACCTCCTTCTTATGGGTTCAATAAATCAATAAATGTAGAGCTTAGGTCTTTACAGAATCCTTCCACAATCCAGCTTTTTGGGGGAAATGTTTTCTGTTTTTTCAGTACGTCAAAAATCATTTGACGTCAGATGTGTAGAGTAGGTGTAGAATTATTACTCCTTCACATTTGTAGCACTTTTCATTCATATTAACGGCATGTATCCAGGACCAGGACCGGAGGGGCTTCTAGCAAAACAACCCAGCATCATGCAGTGGAAAAGTTGGTTCTGGTTCAGCTTCTACTTCTTTGCATCATCTGGCAGTGGCCATTCACATACACGTCAGCACATACAATATTCCTTCTACATTATTTTGTAACATGGATGTTGTGTTTTTGTTGTTTATCTCACTAGTAAAGATGAAACTTTGTCATCATGATAACTTTCCACAGTTGTACAGTAATTTCAGTGACTGTTAAAACCACCGTTCTGTGTTTTGATGCCTGATTTGGCTTTAAAACATACATTTGTTCCGCTGAACTTCCTGGATCATATTTCATTTTCTGGCGTATGAAACAAAACTCCCAACAGCCATTGCCTGTGTTGTTTTACAGTTACTGTTTATTTTGTTTTACAGACCAAAATCTTACTGCTACGCTGCTACTTTTTGGCTACTTTTCAGGAAGTGATAAAAGAGTCAAACTTTGTACTTCCCTACTAGCTGTCTTTTGTCACTACAGAGCTAAATGAAGAGGAAACCTTGTATTAAATGTGTCTTGTGGCCAGAAACAAGCAAATTGCAAATTTTCATGTCTAAATAGACAACTATTTGTTAGTATATTCACCATATTAAATCATAGGTATGAGGTGATAAAATGTTGTAAGTGTCCACATTTTTTGTGAGAACATCAATAATGACCATGTATCATTATCATTTTACTGTACATTGTAAATTTGATTTAGATTTAATCTTGTTTTCAAATTCTTTATTCAAAGTAAAAACTATAAATAATAAGCAATATACTGGATGTCTGGCAGATTTAATAAAAAAAACATCTCTTGTATTCCCATGGCAATCTCATTCTGAGTGGTACCCTTTATCCAACTGACCACTGTGTTCTTTCATAACCAAGTCATAAATCTCACATGATGCCTGTCACACAGAGCAGAGGTGCTCTTCGGGTCCGGTGTTACTGCTGCATGGATTTTTGCCTCAGCAGATCCAGCTCTCATCAAATATCATTCATGGTGATAATCCCAGTGGTGATCTGTGCTCTGAAATGTGGGAGGTTTGCCATTTATCTCGTCTCGTCTCATCTCGTGTGTGTGTGTGTGTGTGTGTGTGTGTGTGTGTGTCTACCTCTCTGTCACTCAGCATTTGTACGCCGTCTGCTCATAAGATTTCGACCCAGAGGAGCAGAGTTCATTTTAACACCAATTTTTGGCTTTTGTTGAAGCTTATATCTAATTTCTTTGCCTCATCTTAAGTAATAGTCCTGGCAATATTAAGTCATTTTAATTTATTGAAATTACAGTTAAATCTAGTTGAATTTTAGTCGCCTCTGAAATTTATCAGCAAAAAGATATGCCATACAGTATTAAAAGTTCCAGTAATGCTTTGTTTTATAGTTCAGTTATTTACAGTATTCCTGTGTATTCAAACTTAAAGATTGTATTGCAAAAAGACCTTCAGCCATAAATGCATGTCTCATGAAGAGTGTCCCCGTATGCAGCAGGCATCTGTTGCAATTGCCCCCCTTTAGAGTGAGGCTAGGGATATACCATATTCTTCTTCATGAACTTCTGTTCTTAGTGGAGCAAGAAGCTCCACACAACGTGTGAGGAAAGACATGGAGTCATCTGATGAGGAAATTTTAACTATTTTAATGATTTTACAAAGAAGAAAACTGTGGCAGAGACACGATAAATGGTACGTTAAATAAAACTTCCCCCTGAACGATTCACGTAGGATTACATCTTTTGTGTGCGTCACGTTAACTGCTGATTGTGTGTGCAAACAATCTACCAAATCGTACTGGTAACATATAAGCACCATGTTGTGTGTCTGATTGGGTAGTTAACAGTAAGTATATCCCCAACATATGGAATCAAAATGTTGACTGCTGTATCTTTCAGCAGCAAGAAAATCTTTACCCAAACCATTAAAAAATGTTGGATTACAACAGTTTGAATTTAGGCACAAAGTAAACAGTTAGTAAAATATTGCGTTTAGGCTTAAAATAACTACTTCCTTAGCGTTACATTACGCCATAACTTTGTGGCTTCAACGACAGACAGACAGACTCAACCACCTTATAATTTATGTGATTCTTATTATAACAATCAACATTGTGCATGGAAAAGGGGGTTAGCTGCACACTTTAGTTATTACTTTCATTAACCAAAGTAACGTGTGAGAAACTCTCACAGAACAATGGATCCATTATTCCAAAAGCCAAGAAGGATTAAAACTATATTAGAGTAGCACGTGAGCAGGAGGTAGATGGAAAATAATCCCTTGATAGTCATGAACTGAAATAAAATAAATAAATAAATGAAATCATTAGTGAAGGAGGAGTATTTCCCATTTGCCAATGTATTTTGCCACTGTGACTTCCCATCATGGCATCTGGAAAAAGGGAGGCACAGGTGCTCAGACCAATCCTTTCTACCCAGCTTCTACCACCCATGGCTTTTTGTTCAGTGTGAATTATTACAACCAAAGACAGAGTGTAGCCTAGTGAACAGTACATCAGCCACAACATATGGCCACAAGTGCAACACTGTGAGTATACATCAGCATGAAATGTGACTATCCACAGTGTGCCACAAACTGGAGTTCAACATAGAAAATAATTTACTTACTACCTATTGGTCTGTACATATGATATAAATGATCTTTGACACACACTCTCTAAATCTCTAGTCCAGTGCAACAGCTGTGACTTTATGGACTTGTAGCTACGCAGAAGCTTTGAAGGGAGTTTGGGTTTACACATGGTTCAGTCAGCTGTTTGGGGGCAAAAGGTCAAATCAGCAGTGTTGTGTTGGGGGTTTCATGAAATGCCAATAAAGCAAACATGCCCTTTTAACTGTCTGGCATGCAACTGTACTAACATTGTGACAATCCATTCAATCGCTCAAAACCAAAAAGTATGCCCAGCCAGTGGTGCTGTAGGACAGTGATTCTGTCTACATATTATCCAGCTATCCCTGCCCTTCCCACTGCTGATTACCTGAATCAGGTGTGTTCAGCCAATCACAAGCTGTAAGTGCAGTGTAAGGCATCTGTATAAACTCTGAATCATTGGTCGTTTTATATGAGTGAGGTGAACTTGCGTATGTGTTCTGGAGAACTCAAATTCTATGCCGATCAGAAAAACAATAGGTCATGCGAGTCATACTGTAACCTCTGGACCATGTGACATTTGTGTTGTCTGAGACAGCTCATGTAATGTCTACATACACTATAATCCCAAAAGTTTTGGTACGTCTGCCTTTACATGCAGTTTCATTAAGTTTCTCCACACCAAACTTGCTCATCCGTATTTTTATGGACCTTTCTTTCTGCACTGAATTCAGTGATTTCAATGGGGTCTTCCAAAACGTTATGCAATATAGTGTATGTTCCGAGTTCCAGTGCGTGTCTGAAAGCAGCTCGAGTCACTGCAGCGCTGCTGTACAGAGCCACTGTCTAAACCCAACTGCACATTGGAGTCTCGATTTGAACTTGCATCTGCAGTTTCACAGTCCAGCACTTTACTTCTTCAAAATCCAACTCAACAACATGGGAGGCAGGATTGTTCGTGGAGATACTTAGACTGACCCAAAGTCAGGCTGATTCAATATTGCAGCCAGAGTGAGTAATTAGGAGATTTTACAATTTTTTTTCCTTTTTTTCTTATCTAAAGCTCAGAAGTTCAGCTGAGAGATTTCTATGTACATATGAAATATTTCCCACTAAAATGAGATGCATTCTGTTCGAAGATACATCAAGTTGTCTGACTGGCATAAATGTGAGTCCCACTGTTGAATATTATTGAAGTTGAGCTGTCGAGCCTTGTTACTCATGCATAGTAGCATTTCACAGAATGTCATCATTCTCCTCCTCATCAGAAATCGACACCAGCTAGCATTACAGCCCCAAATGGATATCTAGCAATTAAAACAAAATCAATTATGTGTTTTTAACAGATTAAAATAGAATTAAATACAGTTATCTACCTACAGGCTTAGATAGTGGCAGTGGAGCTCCTGAAGGGATTAACCATAATTTTTTTTTTTTTTTTTTTGGTCCACAGTGTCAACCTGCAGCTATAATCCCCTGCCTGCTCATCACCATCTGTCCTGTAATCTCAACCACACTTTATGCACTCTCTCCTTCTTTTTCTGTCTTTCTGTGTCTCTTTCTTTTTCACCTCCCTATTATTGGCTAAAGCAGACAAAGACAGGTGGCGTTTTCAAACTGAGTTGCTTCCCCCCCCTCTGTATGTGTGTGTGTCCAAAACTGTGCATTAAACCTGCTGAGCCTACAGAGGAAGACAGAGTACACACTTACCTCAACACAGAGACAGTTCAGTAAATGTCAGACCTTCTGAGAGAAGTGCTGATGGGGCACTTGACCGGGCAGCTCATTATTTCCCCCATAGGCTCTAATTAAGGTGGGAGAATATACTGTATATCACATCATGGCCTCTATATAGGCCTGACAGAGAACCATAAACTGAATTGGTCTGATCACTAAAGAAGCAGCTACTGTACGGTCTGAATAATGATGCTACACCATCCACGCTCTGTTCTTGCTCTGTTCGTGCTTGTTTCTATTTACTGTAAGAACAAACTTTCATTATAACCTTATAGAAATGCAGTCTTGTGGCTAAACTGAGCTTTAGAGCAATATATTTCAGAGAATAAATTACACTGTTGTTGAAAGTTAGATAAGAAGGTAAATTGCAGTTTTTACAAAAAGTAATAAGATACATAGCCTATGGCTGCACGAACATTCACATTAATTTAGTCCAGTTCAGTTTATCTATACAGCAGTGAATCACAAGAAAAGTCATATCAGGGCACTTTACAATCTTAGATTTAAGAACTTACAGCGTATAACAATACACTTATAGAGTTATATAGAATCTCCAACATAACCCCAGCAGCACTAAGCGACCACTGTATTGACAGTGGAGAGGGAAAACTGCGTTAAACAGAAGAAACCTCAAACAGAACCAGGCTCATTTTGGGCAACCATCTACCTTGACCAGCTGAGGTGGCTGAAAAGGAAAAGGAAATAACAACAGGCATCTAATGACAAACAACAACAAGCAGCAGCCAAAAGAATGGGCAAGTTTGTTGGGTCAGCAACTGCACACTGGAAACATACAGCTTAGAGTACCTGCAAAAAGGTACAGAGAGACAGAGAGCAACAAGCCTAACTATGGGAGAGAGAAGACAAAAAGTTATTGACATGTAATGCATGGGCTTCATATCAGATGTTTCACAATATTACAGCTGTCAGGAATTGTATTTTTTAGCATCTCACCTCTGTGCTGATATTTCCTGTCATCAGTGCTCCCGGGAGTCTGGTATAAATAAACATGTAGGAGAGCAGGAACAGAGACAGAGGTGAACGAAGAGATGAAGAAGTGTCAGATCCGTTCAAGTCAAGCTGTAAGGAGTGTGGAGTTTCCACCAGCACACAACCCTCTGTAAAACCGCACCATCATTTTTACATACTGGTTTATATACGAGTTAAACAAATGAGATGCTGAAGACGCACATGAGAATGGTATTGATCTTCTGGTCTAAATCATGCTTCGGGGTGCAGGGGTGAGATGGATTGTCTTGGTAAGTAACAACAAATGACGTATTTTGTCACATTTGTCACATTTGATGACTTGTTAGTGTTGTAATAATTCACAACTATGTTTAATTATTAAGGAGGTAAAACACCTACGTTCTGTGGGGCTTGGAAAAATGGATGTGATCCAGAACTTTATAAATTCACTCTGCGTCCCTGTTTGAAGGTTTGATGAGGGTTCACTGAGGACATATGGCAGTATAAAAAACCAACATGTTCAAACATTCGGATCAAAAATCCAAAAGGATTTTTAAACACATCCAAGTTGCGCAACCCATGATGGGTTTTTCCTCCAATTTCACATCTTTATCCTCATGAAACATGACTGACACACCGAACATATGCATGCACATACAAACACACATGCCCTGCAGTTTCCCTGGAAAGCAGTACAGAAATCTCTGTTGTGATCTCAGTCAGAGCAGCTGATGGCTTTGAACCCTGATCCTCTGGGATTTTCTCTGTCCTCCTCCCAATGCATGTCTTCATTCTCACTGATGTGAATTCATGAATAATGACAAGTTGCAGCATCTCTAAAAAAATGAAGCGCGACCAGACCGGTTCTGTACCCGTGACCTTCCCTGATGGCTGAGGAAGACGAGGCTAAAAAGAGGAGAGGAAAAACAGTAATGGAAAGCCAGGATGTGTAAAGATTAAAGGGAATTCTGCCGTAGGACGCACATCTGATCACAAAGCTGGCGAATTCACTTAGATGCCAGATTGTTGCCACGTTGTTATTCCCCTTACGCAACAATATAGGACATTATAGCAGTATGTTTCCCTCGTAGACACTGTTACAGAACAAACCCCCAGCTGGCACAGTCCCTTCACTGTATTCTAATGCCTCCATATGCAACTCAACATGAATATGTTTCCTGAATATTTAGCTAGAGACCATGAGGGGCTTTTGCATAGCAATAGCAGAGAAAGAGACGCAGAAGAGTCTCCTGTCAGCCGGCTTTCAAACACACATCCATCATCTCCCCAGAGAGTGTCAAATTAGCAGTAAGCTAAACAGGTGGCTTGCAGCAGATGCCAAAGAGGTAGCAGGAGAGAGATTGAGGTCGTGTTTGTTTAATCGCCTCGGGGGTCAAGTACCAGATGGATTTGACTTCTCACTCTTGTGATGCGGGAGAAAGAGTTGTGTTACAGTGGCATGTGTTGTAGTGTTAATGGGCAATTAGAGCTCCCTGTGAAGTTTAAAAAAGGGATGATGTTAAATGGATTTCTGATTTGGAGTTGTTTGCATTACTATTTACGCTTGCACCTTTAGGCATAAAAATGCGTTGTTGACTGTTTGGGAATTATTAGTGTAGCTCAGTGCTGTTGTCTGTATAGCTGGTAAATATCTATAGCTTATGTTACAAAGAAACTGAATTATCCGTCACAGAAACTAAATACACTAAAATACTAAAGAAGAAGTTAGTTGTGACCTGCAAGATTGTTTTCTAGTTTCTCTTTAGTCATGAATATTATTTTGCTAATCACTAATCTTTACTCAGTTTTCACCCTTTGTTCAGTGCACCACTTTGGTCCAGGCTGAAATGTCTATTAAATGGATTGCAAATTACTTTTGTCGAGACATTCATGATCTCATGGTGATCCTCTGAGTTTTCCTCCTAAATGATTTTAACATTTGTGCTTGTGAGTGTATTGTGTCCTCAATGGATTGCCAGGAATATTATTTTATAAAATTTTTAAGTGCTTTTACACAATTACTGATTGTCCCTAAACAAGGCTGGCTCAAGGCACAGGTGACACAGGTTTTTGCCTTTGGATATTTTCACACAGTTCAGTGGATATTATTATGACTCCAATAATTACATGTATGGCAGTAGGGACCAACTTAACTTACCAGTAGGTCATATGGTGCATATCAGTGACATTGCCCCACCAGAGCTCAGTTAACACTTCACTTAATTCACACCTGTGGCACTGCAGTGGTGACTTCACTGATTTATAAATGTAAATGCCTTTCTGTTCAGCACACAGCTAATCTGTCGTGAAGTTTCAGCACATTTTTATTTTCAGCAGAGGTCCAAACATCGTTTGCTCTGCAGGATCACAATATTTCTTATCTGGCATCTCCAATCGATTATTACAACATTTAAGTTTTGCTTCATAACTCCAATAACATTACTGCAAGCGTGAAACTTATCAAATCACTGAAGCACATTAAATTATACTGTAAGGGTAGTAGGCCTATTAATTTAAATAGTTGTTGTGTGTTTCTGTATGTACACAGCTTATGATTCACTGTAGTGTAGTGTGCTCTAGTCCAAACACAGAGACGTGTTTTTGAATTTCAGTGTTTTGTGAATTCAAAGCAAATAAAATTTATTCCGTGCTACTTGCAATTTATTTTGCTTTTGGCATATTTGGGATGTTGTTGTTGTTGTTTTTTTTATTGTCTTCTTCTCAAAGCTGCTTTTTGTAGATGCTTCACACAAGTAGATTAACTAATAAAATAGGAAAAACAATGTAGTAGTACTACCATAATACATATGTGCTGTCCAGACAACTATTTACTCATGAGGGTCAAAGTCACTGAAGCACATTGTAGTTTTTGCACTACACTGAGATGGTGAACGTCATCAGTGTGTTAATATTATGACTGCAAGTATTAAAAAATATTAATAAACTTGTCTTCTTTCAGTTCTTATAAATTTGCTCCCAGATGAGAAACAGAACACAAAAATGTTGTCCACAAAGCTTATGCACGAAGTCTTAAAAATAAAAATGATTTAATGCTGATCCAAAAAAAACTGGAATGTGACAAAACTGGAAATGTGAGCTGTGGTTGATGAAAGGTTATTAATCCCAGTTTAGTTTGAAAAAGACATTTCATGTGTAAAGTTTTGTGCAATAGAAAATAACTAAGCAAAAGAAAGAGTTTAATGACGGCACCTGTGCTTAGACACAATATGTATAATACACGTAGTCATATGTATTTAAATTTGTATTGTCTTGTACTGAAGTTACGTATTTCTCTGTAATTTTTCATGCAAAGATATGATAACACATAATTCAAAGTTGTTTTTCTTCAGTCATACATTTAATATTGCGGTGGATGCAAACATAATGTCCAGAGGATACAGCATAATGGCATTCTAGCTGGTGAAAGTCTCATCTTTCCTGTTATTTTCCAGCGTGTAAATTGGATTCAGTAATCACCTCAGGCAGCTAATGAGATGATTTAGACACTAATTTGTGGAAGACAACTTTGAGGTCAGTGGAGTCCACCCATTCATTTGCATTTAGCTCTGTTTTTCTCTACTCTTTTGAGTTGTCCCAACCAAGTGTTTTCTCGCAGTCAGATTTCTCTTGCCATCTGTCAGAATTTAATACCTACAGCGGCATCCTGTTAGACAGAGTGTTCTCACCGCTTCACAGCATTTAACGGAGATTTCACTTCTAATGGCATAAACAGCCGTTATTTATCCACAGCGTCATCGTCTCATGTTCCTCATTCAGCTGCAGAATGTCACTTTGCATAATGTAATGCCTAGTTTAAATTCTAAAGCAAGTTCTGCATATTGGTAAATATGCTTTCATGGGAAGAATCGGATGAGAACATTCTTACTTTTCTGATGTCTGGTTGTCAAATATGTATCCAAAGTTAGCTTAGCTTAGCACAAACACCCAAAATATTTAAAAAGAATTTTAAAAATTCACAGTTCTGAATGATACAGAAATTATATCCATGTGTAAATTAAAATGATAATTGCTCGTTTTCAATAAAAGAAAGAGTGAAGAGATGTAAAAGGTCCTAAGACACACACTACAAAGACGTGTTAAGTGCTGTCAAAAAGGAACCACAAAGAAACACAAAATGCAAAACCAGCACAAAGTGACACAGACAATGAACCAGCAGGAGAAAGAAAGTGGCCGCAGACAACATGGTCTTTTAGTTGGTGGGCATTGTCTGTTTCCAATGACATTATTATTGTTGTTGTTGTTGTTCTTAACCATAATAATAATAATAACCAGCTGTAACAGGAAACAGTGTGAAGTTTGGTCTCTGCTCTCATGTTCACTGTTCAAGATCATTGTTCAACACATATCTGAAGTGTTTCCCCCTTCAGTTTCTGAGCCAGTGGACCATGTTGTCACACTCAAACTTGTGGCCTTAACATCACAGGATGTGTCTTCAACACAACTCTGTGCACCTCCTTCTTCAAAATGACTATGACTGAGTCTTTCAAGCCACAAAGCAAAAAGATTAAATTTAAATTAAATTTAAATTAAAAATTAAATTTACTGTTTTATCAGGCTCAAATGGGGCTGTTGGGTGTATATTGTACAGTTATGGCACAAAATACAGTAGCATGGCATATTATTATTAAGTAACACTTGCATATGTTTGTCTCCTCGTAATACACAAGAAAGAGTAAGAAAAAGTATTCATGCTGAACCATGCAGAGTCAGTTGTGTGGGTAATTGTTTTGTTTTGTAATTGTTTATAATCATCAGAAGCATTTTGGGTCCCTGTTTTGTGCTCAGGGCACCTGACTGCTCTTCATCCAGCATGCCATGCGATTTCTGGAGAAATGCCCCAGGAACACAAAATGAAAATAGTGTCTCTAAGCAAAAAACAGTTTTAACCAAGCAAAAGGAAAATGGTGGCGCAGTTCTGTCCGAATAGGTAACTAACATCGTTAATGTCAAAGTTAGCGAATTAGCTGAACTGTATAATGTATAGGCTGTAATCTAATGTTGTGTGTTTTATACAGTAAAACCTAATGCAACATAAAATGCGTGATTTCCTGTGAGTGTGGAATGAGCTGATTATTGTTCAGCTCTGTCTGCTTCACAATGTTACTGTCAGATTTCTTTTTGTGTTTAATCCTAAATGCCGCTTAGTTCCTCTAAACGCAGTTTAACTGAAATGTATTCATGCTGAATAAGAGATGAATAGCACTTGTTTGCATTTTTTGTTTTTAATAGAATTCAGCCCCAAAGATATAAATTGAAAATCACTAATTGGGCTCACTGAGCTGTTGGAGGCTGCTTCTTGTTGTTGTAGAAGAGTGAAAGGGAGCAGAGCTTTCTGCTGGCACAGCGCTATTGGATGTGTGGAGTCATGATGTAGAGTCTACTATCATAGAGGCATGTTGGTGTTTTCCCACAGGCTCATGTGCTGTTCTTCAAATCCCATTTCCTTGGGCTGTGCTGTGTTGATTATTTTATAGTTTTGATGAAAATATTTGTATCTTTTGGCCTTGAGTAGAGGGAAGAGCTTCCTGAAATTACTTCCTGTGTGTTGATCCGTTATGGATCCGACTCTGCAGGCAACACATCCTTCGGTGTTACGTAACTAAAGCTTTCCTTGAGGAATCCCAAAGCTGCCAACATCCTCACTTACAGACACCTGAAACTCAAAACATGGGCTAGCTCAACCGTGCCTGCAGAGCTGGATGACATGGAGCCACAACAGTGGAGTGTGTCCATCCCCTGAGCACTGGAGCGAGTTTAGATATTCCTCAAAAACATACCTCCAAAAAGATGTAATCGCCAATGATAGCAGAATAGAGTTGGTTGATGAACCACTGATGACATGTATTGTTTGAAATGATCCACAAACCTTTATCATTGATCTCGATTACTTAAATCATTATGTTAATCAACATAATTCCTTGTGTGTGTGTGCGTGAGCTTTGCTATTGTGAAAGTGTGTAATCAGTGAGTAAAGCAGCCAAGTGCTCATCAAGTACTTAAGTACTCAAGTTCATCCCAACCATTACCCACGTACTAAGACGCAGTGTTGATACGCAGTGTTAGAAAGAGTGGAGAGCAGCTGTCCACACCCCCACCACATTCATAACCTGTGGTAAAACTTTCTCAAACATGTTATGTCATCTTAAAAAAAGCAATTCAGCTCATTATTAATTGCTTAAGTTGCCTATGTTGTGCTCAATTGCATCTGAACCTTCCATGTTGAGTTTTCATGTTCATTACTATTAGATAAAGGCGCTATAACTAATTTCAGATGGCCTTCTGACAATCAAAACAAACTCAAGACTTAGCTTCTGTAAGACTTTATACATCACTCCATGCCTTTCCCGTCCTGTTTTGCACCTAGTGACGAGACCAGCTGAGAAACAACATGCCTTGTCACATTTTTCACTTAATTTCTTTTAAAAGTGTGTAAAATATTATTTGTTGCAGCTTTCATGTGAGCTTTCACTAACACCCAAGAACACTGTCAACTCAGCTACTGATTGGTTTTATTGTGCATTGTTTCTAGTCATTGCAGTACAGGTACAGGAGCTGCAAGTAATTTCCCTGAGGTAAAGTAAGTAAAGTAAAATGTTTGCATTTCACTAATTAAAAGAGTTGATATATTTAATTTTGTAAAAAGCAAAACAGCCTTGAAAACTTTAAGTTCATTACAAGTTAACTGTTGTGCTCCATGTCACAGTCTGTTTGGTTTGTTCTGTGATTTTGTTTTCCATGTCTCAAATACATATTACACACACCCCTTCTGTTTTTATTCCTAATTTTCATATAGTCATTTTTCTTCTTCGTGGCTGTTGTTGCCTTTGTCCATTGTTTCTTTGCTTATTTTGTATTAAAATCCCCTTTGACCTGAACTTACTCATCTCTCTTTCATTTGAGTCCATCAGTTTTTATATTTTGAATA
>OMLM01006889.1:0-11034 GCA_900302695.1 Helostoma temminkii | reverse complement strand
CAGTAAAGTTAATCACCATTCCAACCCTGGCAGCATCCTGAAAATATTCAATGGTCTGATTATTATATTTCAATCTAAGTCAAGGATATTTCATGTTCATATTTCGTATTGATCAAAGCACAGCACAACTCGCTGGATTTTTAATTACACATTTCATTTTTGGCCAATTTTGTCTCCAGTGCATACATTGGTACAGTTCATAATGTCACTGCACCGCCTGCTTTTCCAGTCACATAAAAATGTCTCTTCGATGTCTTTGGTTTCACAGTTCACTCTTAGTGTTCCAGCATGTTTTCTGCTGAGGTGATGGAGCACGTTACCAGTGTTACCATCAGCAGCGACACCAGTGGCTCCATAAACTATGCAACATGTAGCATTTTGATCTGCTTCAGATTTTTCACAAACTGCAGACACAGCTTCTGTCTTTGGTGTAAGTTCTTCTGGTCTCACTTTCTTCATCCCATGTTTTCTGTTAATCGACCATAGCCTCACCTCTCCCAGCTGTTAGGCTACCTAGCTAGCTAACATACCGACTGGAGTATGACAGCTGTCGGGCATCATGGTAGTGTGTGAAAAATTCACGTTGTCCAGCAAATTAGAACCTGTATACCACATGATCTGATACATCATGCAGCACTAAAGTAACTAAGACTGTTGTGGGGATCTATTGGGGTCTGTGACCAGCACCAGAGAAAGCTCACTAACAAACACAGTGAATCTTGTTTGCTTTGCTCAGAGAAGTAACTTTCTGACAGTCACAAGATCCCAATAAGGCTGTTTTTGTACCTATCAACAAGATAATTAATGAGCTTTAAAGGTGCTATTGGTAAAGTGTTTTACATTTACATTTTAAGGTACTGTACAGCTATAAAAGTCAACTTGTATAACGCCAAATAAATCTATTGGTCAGTTAACCAAAGGAAACATTAGCGTGTTTCCACAGGTCTTTATCTTTCTCACCCGTACATTAAGATATTGAAGATATTAAAACAAAAAGCGCTAACGGTTCCTGAGTGGAACCATACACACCTATCCTAAGACACAGCACATACACAGACCACACTCCACAACATGTGACATTTGTGTGTGTGTGTTTTTCTGCTTTATCTACCAAATATTCATGAAAACATAATTTTATGTGCAAATATCCCTTTTCAGTTCCTGCCAATTTACCCACAGTCTTCATCCTGCTTCTGCATTTCCATGACTCCACAGCTTGAGAAAGTGAAAGACGAGCAGAGGGAGGAGAAAGTTAAATCCTTCCCCAGGGTTTTCACTCAAGAGACTCCATGCAGAAGTCCCATAATGCATTGTACAGATGCTTCTGCTGCTTTGAAGTTAAAATGATAAATATAAGAGGTGAAGAGTGCAGCTTTCCTGCAAATCTATGCAGTATCAGTTGAAACCATTCACTATATCGAATGTTAAAGTGAATATGTGTTTTTGCCAACAGGTGTCACATGGTTTGAGTTAAATCCCCAATATGTCACTCACTCTCTCCTCTAGGTTCAGAGCAGGACTGGGGATTTTAGCTCAGTTGATTTGTTGATTTGTCCTTATGTGCCTCTTCAAAGCTCTTTAATTCCTGCATGAAAAAATATTTATGAATCATCCAACAATCTCTCAACTGACCTTGCATCATCACATCAGGATTATGATTGATTCATAACACTAACTCTTTTCAAAGAATACTGACAAAAAGTAGTGAAGCAGATGATGATGTCTACAGTAAATGTATTAATCATCAGACCAGGGCAGATACTTTTCATAAACAAACTGTTTTGATCCAACCAGGGAAACTCTCCTTTCTACTTAAAAGTGCTGGTGCTTTGTACAGAACAGACTTCAAGATTGAGACAAAAAAGAGAACAAAAGCATGAAAGGCAGAACAAAGTTTGGAAACTCACGTCTCGTTTGGCTGGGTGCCCCAGAGGAAGGTGCATGTCGGGACGAGGCAGATTGTTGCCACTCTTCTTCATGTGTTCTCCATGCCTCCCTGCACTGGACCGACCGAGGGAGGGCCAGATTCTTCCTCACAGTCTTCTCGTGTACGTGCTTGAACACTCTGTTACCTTTTGAAATCACACTTGAGCTGGAGCCAGCAGGTGCTTGGCTACTGTCGTATGGGAAACACGCTCCTCATTTCTGTTCCTGGCTGGAGTCGTGGCACTCCAGGTGAGGTGGGGGAATAAGAAAAACTAGCATCCACCTTCTTCCTCGTTTCACACTGACTCACTTCACTACATGCATTTTAAGTTTTGGATCAGAGAAGAGAAAAACACGAGGCTGTTTACAGAATTCTCTCACATACTTAAGTAAATCCTCCTCTTCAAAGTTAAGGGGAATTATCACTGACAGCTCACACCAGCACATAAATCTTGAGTTTGCTAGGAGCACAGGGGAAGGTTAGAGCTAATGTCAGTGCAGCTACCAAAGGGATTCACAGTTTGGAAGACTTTCTAAAGAATTGATGATAATAGTGGAGTTATTACATTTTTATGACCTCTTCGATATAACCTCCCACAGGTGAAGAAAGAAAACACTGTGCAAAACATCATATTTGTGTTAAAGCCATCTCATTCAGTTTTCTGCTTGTATGTGCGATTTTGTGAATATCTGCTGAAAAAGATTCAGACGACTATAGTGGCATAAACTGAAAATAGTAATCATAAATATGACTTCATTAATGTGTAATCACCTGAAAATTATATTAGTTAGCATACAATAACTGTTTTTTTAATCTACAGAGCTGGTCCCCTTTCATGGAGGGTGCTGTGTTTCATCCATCCATTTTCTACACTGCTTAGTCCCCGCGGTGGTCACGGGTGTGCTGGAGCCTATCCCAGCTGTCATTGGGCGAGAGGCGGGGTACACTGGACAGGTCACCAGTCTATCGCAGGGCCACATATAGACAAACAACCATTCACACTCTCACTCACACCTACGGGCAATTTAGAGTCCCCAGTTAACCTGACTGCATGTCTTTGGACTGTGGGAGGAAGCCAGAGTGCCTAGAGAGAACCCACGCAAACACGGGGAGAACATGCAAACTCCACACAGAAAGACCCTGGCCGACCCCGGGAATCAAACCCATGACCTTCTTGCTGTGAGGTGACAGTGCTAACCACTGCACCACCGAGCCGTCCTGCTGTGTTACATCAAGACATTAAAGCAGCTTGAATTTGGTGACGCTTAGTAGGTTTATCTGGGAAATAATCACAAGGATAATGACACTGTAACACCAATATTGTTTGTCTTCACCTAGACAGACCAGTTTTTTTTTACATATTTCTAAATCTTATGTCAATTTTGTGCAATGTAAACATCACATGCTTCCAATTTCAGGTCTGTGTGTTTGTTTGACCACGGGTGACACACGCGCAGAGCAGAGAGGCCACAGTGGCGCAGACAGACAGGATAAACAGTGCACTTCATTTGTATTCACAAAAACCCTTGATGCAGGGTTGTGCAGAGTTGTTGCTGTGTTTCTTAGCATTTTAGAATTTAAATGGGAAAAATATCTAAAAGCTAAATTCTATTTCTCTTTCTCTGTGTTCTCTCTAACACCGCTCCCTCTCCTCATACACTCTCTGGCTTGTTCTACCACTGCTGCTCTCTCTTTTGTTAGGCCGAGGAGAAGAGGCCAACTTTGAATAATTCTTTTACAAACAGTTAAACAGTCGTGGAGAAATCTCTTTTTTTTTACCAGTAAGAATCAGATTTGACAACATCTGCCACTTGTGACTCATTGTGAAATTTGGTCACAACAATAAAAAGAACAGCTCTCAAGCAGGATTCAAATCCCTTCATTAGGACCAAAGAGCCATTGAATAGATGAAGATGACATGCCACTCCCGGAAGACTCTCTCACACCTTTCAAATTAAAGTCCTTATCCATAGAAGTTTGCTTCATACTGGCAAATTCTTCCCCTTATCATTTATTTCCAAAGCAAACCTTAGGTGTGGCTGCAGGAGGTTGTGTGTTCATGATGTAGGTGAAAAGCGCTGTGAAAAAGTGTTGTTTGACCTCACCACACTCAACTGCAGAGTTAAAAGCTAGCTGTCATAGAGAGCAACATTATTTAAATATGGGCATAATGGTGCACACTTTCAGGCAGTCTCTTCAGGAAAATCATTCACTGTGTTGCTCTCGCTTCTACACCCAGAATGTGGCACAATGTTTGCATAACGAATGAAAAAAGCTAAAAAAGCACCAGAGAGAAATCAAACCTGTCTACATTCCTGCCTCCACACAGCTGACCAGGCATCGTGAGGAGGGTGCGAATAGTGTAATCTAATGAAGTAATGTGAGGAAGGTGTCATCAGAGCTATTTACCAACTAAAGTACAGTCTGAAATATTAAACCATCTTAACTTAATGTAGAGTGGTGGATAGATATGTCGTATCTGTCTGACATTCATGCACAAGAGTTTCTGTCCTGTCACAAACTTGCAATCAACATGTGTGTGCTTTTATTAAGAACTAGCCAAATTATCCGTTTTAGGTGATAACAAAGACTTAATAAAATGACTTCTGTTTTCTGAAATGAATGAAACTTTCCTCAAACACAAAATGTAAATACAAACAATTAAATTTCTTCTGAAATAATGAAATTGTCTGAAAATGTAAATACATAAAACTTATCTTAGGATTAAGATAGATATCTTAGGATTTTTAGATGTATGTAATCGCCTACTTTAGACTGAAAGAGACCAACAGGAGGTTGGAACTGATTCTGGTTGCATTTATTTATAAAACAGACATCAGGGGAGGGGTTCTACTTGGGTTCTGCTTCCACCTCTGATCTGAGTTGATCCAGTCCACATTGTTAGATGTTCTCGACAACTTTTGTTTCATAAACTTGTCATGAATGAACAGTCGGTTCTGCAGAAGGATATAGGGTCCTACTTTGAGTTGTAGGACACCAACAGGAGGTTGAACAGCAGTGAGACCCAGCCGAAGACACTCCCCATTTTTCAGCTGTGGGGGTTGTTCTGTTTAGGAGTCTATATGCAACAAAGGGAAAGAAAATGGGCTTTATTGATATAAATAATCACAAACCATTTCCGTCATAAGCACAGCTTCAACTTTATCATGGTTATTAATGCAGATGTTATAACAGAGAAAGAGAAAATCAACCTCTTCTTCTTCCTCATGTGTCAAATCACAGGACATTTGATGCACCGCAGTCGTTCACCCACTCAACAAATGCAGCGAGAGCCATCAAGTACGTTTCAGGCAGAATTCACACCATAGCTATGGCATCTTTAAAAGAATTATTAAAATTGGTTCTGTTCCCAGTAATGGTGCCTTACGGAGACAATGTGAGATATCAGAATTACAAGTGAACAAAGTGGTGCTATTAGTATTTTTCAGTGCTCTGGCAGCACAGCAGACCCCCTGGTGGGCACTGATCCCTGTTCTTTGGAAGAAAGAAGTGCTTACTGTTAATAATTCAGCAAGGAGCCACTTTAACACCCAACGCAGTGCTTCGTCCTCTCAGTGAGTGAGAGCGTCTACTCACAACCTCAGTCTGTTCTGCAACACAAACAGGAATTCGTAGACGGAGAACGTTACGTATTATGTGAAGGAGAAGAGGCGACATTTCAGCAGATGTCAGTTCGTTAATGCCTCAGATTGTAAATAATTCACTGTAGTGGTCTTCAATAGCTTTTTTCTCTCCATCCAGCAAAGTTACAATATAGTTTGATATATTTTCTTTAAAAATGTCACTAGAACAAAGAGCCAGGTCCTATCTTCCTTAATTATTGATGAATTTAATTCTAGAGTTAATGCTTTTACATAATCCAGGGTGTCACATTGTTATTTAACAGAGCAATATAACTTAACCTATTTTTACAATGTACTTTTATGTTATATACCTGAGTAGTTCCACACAGTCCTTTTACCACCATTATACACTTCTAATGACTTGTGATCCCCAAGGTGGAACTGCCCACATATCACAAAATCTAAAAGTTTGAAATGATAAATTCTGCCGAATAAAAGATGTGATCAAAAGACAAACAAATCCAGGCCGTCAAGCGATGCGTGTGTCCTTCAGACTGAGTAGGAATTAGTACATATTAGCTGTAGCCTGTTCAGACTAGTAATGACGCCCTTTTCTTTGATAGAACAACCTTGGGAAATTTTTACATTTACCATTACTAGATGCAAAAATATTGCACCTGAAGCTTGATACGCACTTCAAAGAATGCACAATGCAGAAAAGCACACGACGTGATTTAACTCTACCTCCACTGCATAGTGCACAGCAAACTGTCTACTGAGTATAATTCCCTTGTGTCACTGTGTATACATGAATTTCTCATGATACGATACAGAAACATGAATGAAGCAGTCTCAGACGTCGCTGTAATTAAATCCCATAATTGAAATCTTGAAGCACTGTGTTTTTGTTGTCTGCTCCAATCACCACTCGCTCATTTACCCCATTGAATATGATTGTTTTTTTCATCACATGTGGGTAAATGACCAAACCCTCTGCAGCAGCCTGAGTAGAGGGATATGAGGCATGAACATCGTATCTCACACAGTAATTACAAGCTGCACAGCCAGAAGCCGTCGGCTTGTGTCCTCTCACTGAAATAAACTTTTTTACCTGTTGTCATTTGCTTTTTTTACTCCATATATCGTAAATAATAAGGCTGCATGCTAATGGCCATAGCCATGTCTATAAAGTCCAGCATTGAGTGCACAGCGGTTTTTATTCAGGTTATCATGTTCATGCGTCAGCGTGCAGGTGAGGACATTTCACCCCGCAAACACACACACAAAAGCCTTTTCAGCCTCCCGTCATCAAAGCTGTTGTCAGTTCTGTCGCTGTCTGTAGCAGCTGTGGATTCTTATCACACACACATACACACGCCTACATGCAGCTGTTTACTGTTTTTGTCAGGTCAGGTAAAGGGCAGGTAAATAAAAGTAAACCAGAGTTGTGTGTTTCTCACCCCCATATGTATTCCCTGCATAATGACTATACAGCCATTTGGCCCCACATGCTTCCTCTTTGGCCCTGTAATGGCAGCCTTCTTTACATTTTCTTTTTCTTTGCACATCCTTTGCAACATGCATATTGTATATTTGCTGAACTGTGTGCACGCTGGATTAATTAGAAGCAGTGAGTGCAGCTACTCAGAGGATCCTTTATGTTCAACAGAGGTTTAAAGCAGGTGCAGCAAGTTCTTAAATCTTTACTGGAGCTGTCAACCACTGCTCTCTTTCTCTCTCAGATACACACAACTCCAGCTGTTGTTCAACTTAACAAGCAGAGCTCATACTGGGGGTCGGACCACAGTGGACCAGGCTGGAGTAAGATGAGTTAAACTTGAGTTTAAGGGAGTGTATGTGTCCCTTCATTTCCCCAGCAGTGGGTCTTCTGTCTTTTAGTTGCCGGTGATGATTAGCATGAATGACAGGAGTGATGCATTGCAACACATAAAGTTGCATATTGAAAATCTTGTTTACACTTCATGCTAAAATTTGATAAATTTGAATGACAAAGGAGTTTTCATCTCACTTTAGCTTCCTGTTATTTACATTTTTATTTTTTTTAAAAAACAGGTAAAAATAAAGAGCAGGCATCACATGTATGGTGTTAGTGTCTATTTCACCTGGATGTAAATAATCATGAAGACTGTATTTGCATATTTGTTCTGTCTGGCTCGGTGTGAACTTCACCTCTAAACTCTAAAGGTCTGTTGTTTTATAATTCAAATTCACATGTAATTCAGACCATGTAGACCACAGCACTCCTGAAGATGAATATGATCAGTGTGTGTGTCCTGATTAAATGTAACAGGCAGTTCATATATACAGTGCAGACTAAACTGGGTTATTCGTCATGAATAAGATGATTTCCCCTCGTGTTTGAATGAATGTTTGAATTTCTAATAAGTCAAGATGTAAGGGCTTGTACTGTATGACTGTGCGATTACTCTCATTCACATTCGAAGTCAATGTCAGTACAATGACTTGCATATGTAAATTGACTTACTGTAAAACAAGGCGGATATGCACTTGACAAATCTGGAATCAAAAAGTCCCAAAAGCAGTTTTCATCATCTTATTCACCTTCTTCTCCTGTTAAACTTTCGGAGTATTTTCCATTCCGTGCGAGTTACTTCATTCAGCTCAATTAGAAATCTACAAAGCTAATGGACAATGCAGCGAAAAGAGATGTTTAAGTTCCAGTTTCATCCCACACAAATACTTTTAATGATTTAATGCTAGTTATAAAATGCCAAAACTCATCTTCATGTTACTTCATTACTTAGCTGTGTGTGGTGGAGGGTAGAGAGGGAACTGTGCCAGTGTGACACTCATACACACACACATCAGATAAAAAGGATAAGATGAAACCATAATGTGTGTGGGGGGTGCTTTAGGACGGCATAGAGGGAAGTGTCAGTGATTTAAAACAATGAGATTTTTCAAGTTAATTGGAAGCCGACGCAGCGTGTCCCTGCCTTGTTCTGCCTCCCTCCCACATGGTCTCCTGTGCCACCAGGCCTCTTTGTGAAGACCAAATCTGAGCAGCATGAGAAGGTCTCTGTTCTTTGCTGCATTTGAAAGACCCTTGATGAATGCTTTTTCCTGGAGCCCCTGAGGAAAGTCAGCATGAGTTTTCACATGGAGTATCTGAGAAAATATCGCTTTTTGGTTTAGATTTGCACAATTTTCTTGTACATCCTCATAACACACAAATGGCACTTTTATAATAGCACATTAGTGTATTCATACACTAACTGCAAATATAGTAGCTATAGCAAGTGCCATATATTTCCTTTAGTGGGTGGTGGAGATCCAAACACAGCTAAAATGGCTGTTGCTCTTCATCAGTTGGATCAAAACAAGACTTTTATTATTGCTCCATATCTTTATTGATAGATTTGCAAAAGATAATGACATTTGTATCTTTGCTGTTTACAATTTAAACAGACATACTGTAAATTCACATTTGTAAATACATGTCTTTGTGAGAATTTTTGTTGCTGGAGAAACTGTTCCAGACTCAGCTTGGCACACTGAGCACTGACAATTAAATGTGATTGCTTATTAACTCTAATATGTATTGTATTAGCCTTTTCCTTCTGCATCTTCATAAAATCATTGCCCATAGTGTGAACATTCTTGTTATTATTGTGCACCTGAAGTTGTTTGTGTACTTCTTCAGCTAATAGACTACAGACTAATGTGGTGTCCTCAACATGACTGACTTGGATGGAAATAGAAGTCTTTTTAAGATTACAGGGAGCAGCCTTGCACGCTTTTGAACTCAAGCTGGAGCAGCTGTAAAGCTTTTAATTGCAACAAAGACTCTTCAAGCTGAGAAATAGGAAGCAGGGAAATGTGTTCATGATGTTTGGCAGCACCAGTTGTTTATTTGAGGACCCATATTAAATTATAATGAGCTCTAATATCTCCAGGAAAAAGTGAAAAAAATTATTTCAAGAGAGATGTTTTTCAATTTTTTGGAAAATGTTTGAGGATTTGTTGGAGGCAACACCTGGCAGTATCACACTTGTGTACTGGCTTCAGTCTTTAGCCATGGTAGTTAGTGCACCTTAGTATGTTGATTTGATTTGTCTGTCTACATATTGAGGTTAATAAGATAGATGTGTTCATCATGCTGAGAGATCCTTTCATTTAATATAACAAAACCTCTGTGCCAAACATGTACAGGTAACTCTTGAAGTAGTAGAGAGATAACATCTTTTAACAATGTCTCCAACAACACTTTTTTTTTCTTTTTTGGCATGAAGAGGCATGTCACTTAGTGGGGCGATGTGTCTGGCTGATGCGTTTTTGATCATTTTCGGACAACAGATCGACAGCACAAATGAAAAAGTTAATCCGAGTTGCAGACTGATGGATAGTACCAGTGTGTGGAGGCAATTCATTGTTGGTTTTAGTGTCTGTAAGGGGATTGTGGAAAATCCTATGAATTCAGATGAGACCGATGGCTAAAGTTACCATTTAATGATCATAACACAGCACTGACGCTGCCAGCGAACTTTCTCTCTCAAAGTACAAGATGGTGCTTTGTGTTTGGAGCGAAGACTGGATGTAAAATGAGGTGACACAGCATGTAAATGAAAAAGAGATTCCCCATCGTGCAACCTAACACACCTGCAGCCCGCTCCCCCGTCGTCAACTTCACTTTTGACTCCATGTGACATAACACATCCTATTACTGTGGTTGGTCCTATTAAATCACTGGAATCAAAGAAATCCATTCCCATGTCATTCACAGATGGAGGTAGACAGACTTTGTGGCAGTTCCCTCATTATTAGCAGAGTCATTAACGGCGGTACAGCTTCATTATATTCTGGTCAAATTGTTCCTCTAATCATTCTTAAACTAACATCACTGTCAATTACCAAATAGGTTCCGCTTGGGTGCACCATGAAGCAGCTCCAAGGTCATACAGCACATGCTGCACCTCGTTCTCTAGGTTTTGTTGTTCCTGCATAGCTGAGAAGAAATAATAAGATGTAACACTGCAGTCACACCTGAATGGACAGAATAAAGTTTCGAAACCAACACATTACATAACATGTTTTGTGTTTGAATGCCAGCCCTGCCTAAGCTCGGAGGATCCCTTTAGTCTGATATTTTGATGTATAAGATGACACCGAGACTTGTTTGTGGCGTCTGCATTCAGGCTTGTTCTTTTTATCTTGTGGGTAATTATTTTGTCAGATGGAAAAGGTCAATGTCAACAACAGAAATGTCACAGTTGAACTTTTTTTCTTTTACCTGCTCTTCTTCATCTTCCTCCAGCATCCATTTTCCCCACCTGTCCAATCCATCTACATTCTCTGTTGTGTCTCATTTCCATGTGAGAGCAGAGAGATGTTCACCTCCGTTTAGCACTGTAATCAGTCTCCTGTAGATGAACAGTCAAGTGCTGCAGGTCATGTGTTTCCTACGGTCTTTTTCTCCTCAGTTTTTTCCTTCCTGACAGTGAAACCTTTATGTTGATAGCAGCTTTAGGCTCTGCCCTCTGT
>OMLM01006886.1:8068-19575 GCA_900302695.1 Helostoma temminkii | reverse complement strand
TGAAATATCATCTAAAGGTAATTTTTATCCTATTAAACATGCTGATCTTATGATGCTGTACATTAGGGTTACTGTAGGTAACACTTTTAATCCCCTGAGGGGGAAAATTGAGGGACCACAGCAGTAGAGTAAAAAATTACATGACAAATCAAATTTAAAACCTCAGTACAGTGCTAAAAGACAGAATATAGTAATATAAATAGTTAAACATTGAAACGTAATGTAGATGACATACAGTAGAGTTAGATAACAAAATGTTACTCCATGAGAGGCAATAGTGACACTAACAGGGTTAATTCAGCCATGGCCCCTTTTAGTCCAGCAGGGCTGTGTTTTTGCAGGGCTAATAACTAATATCAGGCTAGCTGATACACTGTTAATTTAGACACATTCTCTAGTCAAGGCTGCTGTGAATTTATCTCCTGCTTCCACAAACTGAATGTCACTCACATGTGCACACACACACACACACCGAGATAATACTTTAAAATTGTAACACTTCTCAAATAAAATTAGAAGTAGACCCAGGTTTAGGGTTACACACAGTCAGAACTAGTCGTTCTTTGAACCTCTGTATTGAAGATAATCCAGCATCACTATAAACAACGGTCCTAACTGGAATAGTAAAGCGATGATGCTGTGTGTCTGCTGTGTTCATCTCTGTGAGGACCAGTCGATGTATAGTAAGACTGCTGTAGGAAGAAAACTCTCACAGACACTGGAGTGCTTGGCAGAGCCTGTGGTGGATGGTGATTGGTCAGAGCTGTCTGTGACGCACCCCTGCTTTAACATTGGATGAAAACCGGATTGGACTGTTCCGAGGATAGATTCTATCCAACAGGAAAATGTAAAAAGTAGCAGGAGATCAACTGCTAAGCCACTTGGTGTGTGTCTACATAGAGCAATGACCCATATTAATGTATACAAATTACTACAAACTGGATTTTCCATAATAGAAGACATTTAACAAAAATTTCAGACACAGCAAAAAAACTAAAACAAAAAACAAACCTGTTATAATTGGCTGCTGCCAGATGCCATTCTAAACTGTATCTAGTTATAAAAAGTAAATAACGTAAAAACTCGTAAAAAACGTAATTATATATAAATTTGTACATGATTATTTAAGTATTAATGATTCTTGGGTAAAACTACTACCATACATAATGGAACTTTGACCACCTTTCAAATATAACTACGGCTGCAATACAACTATCCCACAACAAAATGGTGACATTGTTGGCGTGAGTCCTTATTTAGTCACAGACAGATGTGCATAAATTATCAACACATTACGTACCTACAAAGCTGTTATATGGTAAGTTAAAAAGTTAACAAAAATTACCACTACTTACTTACTTACTCACCCCAACCGGCTCCTGCTGGAATGACAACGTCATTACCGCCATGTCTAATCCTGTTCCTGTCTCTGTGTAGCTCAACACAGAGGTCATTGCCGCCGCACATGATCCTGTTCCTGACCCCTGGTGGCTTAACACGAAGTTCGTCATTGCCACTCCTTCTCCTGTTCCTGTCTTTAGGAGGCTTGACAGTGAGGTCGTTGTTGTCACACCTAATCCTGCTCCTAACCCTGGCTTGACGATGTCGCAGAATTCGCCACACCTTCCCCTCCTGTTTCTGACCGGTTTGGCGTTGAAATCATCTCTGCTGCACCTGATCCTACTCCTGAACTGGGGCAGGGCGACATCAAGCCTCCAGAAAGGTTCCACTGTCATCACCAGCCCCAAGTCTGGACATCAGTTTGACCTTTGTAGGGGTGTTGCCATCGCTGACAATCCCTGGCCTGCCTGTTCCTGCGCCTCACCTCACCATTACTCACCTGCTTTGTTCCTGCTTTCAGTGGCTTTCCTGTTGCATTACCTTCACTTCCTGCCTTTACAATAAAACCCTTGAAATATTACTCGCCTTGTCTGACTGTTTCTTGGGTCCATAGACAACACATGACATTATCATTATTCCATTATTTGTGGACCAAACGGTACCAAACTGCCTATTGATATGTCATAAAATAGAAATGCAGAGATTTTGAGATACTGTGAGAAAAAAGATGAAACTCTCTTGTGCACATCTGTGCTTCTCTTTGGTTGTAGGAAGTGCATGTAAGGACCTATATCTTGAATGTGCCATCAGTTTATTTGCATTAGGAGTACTGAGCAGTGTATCATGCCATAAAACACTAATTGAAAGGTAGGGCATGTAAATGAATTTTTATTTTAGATTTAAAGATCTTTACAGTACAGCGTCAGAATGTTTGATGTCAGCAGGGAGGTAATACCAGAGCAAGGAGGTGTGATAGAGAAAGACCCTGCAGCCAGCTGATTTCTTTTTAACTCTGGGAACAGACATGATGCCTACAACCTGAGAGTGGAGAGCATGCAATGGAGTATAAGGTTTAAGGAGAGCAGACAGGTGTGGAAGACCACGTCCATTTAAGAATATTATATGTCACTGCAAGCACTTTAAAGATCTGACTTCAACAGTATGCCAGTGCAAGCATTTAGTGGTTGCTGCACAAGGGAAAGAAGGCAGTCTAGATGTAAGTGGTGTTTTTAATATGCTGTTCTGTTCGTAGGAGAGCACAGGGTCAAATGTAACTCCAAGATTTTTGGCTGTCAAGTGTGAGAAATTCCCAGTCATCAAGAGTTTGGGTTAAATTATCAAATGACAATGACAGTGTTGAGGCAGAAAAATATCCACCATCTTACCTGAATTTAAAAACAGAAAATTATGTGAAAGGCAGGACTCTGCTTGTCTGCCTTCACAGTGACATACAGCTCAGTTTTAGAAGATCTGTGGGATAATGTAAAAAATTTAAAAAGGCTGTGTTTTTCATCGGTGTTCAGTGTTTAAGAACAAATACATCACATTTGGCAAATCCTAATTGAAACTAGAGATTATTAAATCTGTTGTGGAGACATTAGTAATACTAATTGTTTATCATCATGGAATGACCAACACAGCATAAATGTCTTAAATCTCACATATACTGTAAATATACTGCATATAACATCTAATGTCTAAATATTACTTTTGCGATTTGATTTAATTTGAAGTAGGAATTATAAGGCCTGGTTATGTAAATTTAATCTTCTAAACAATTTAGCTCAGAAGCTGAAAAGCAAATTAAAGCTACCATCTTTAGGGCGATACTTAATCTTTTCCAGGATCAACTCTATTCTTGACTTAATCTCGTATCTATGCACCCAGCACATACATTAGATGCATATCTTTCAGCTACAGTCAATGCCCTGTTACATTACTTTTGATTTTGACCTTAAGCCTCACTTCAAGCAGGAAACTTGCTGTGCCCTGCCCTCAGACACAGAGAGAGGATTCATCATGACTGATTTAACACTAGATTAAAACATTTCATCTGCTGCATCCTTTCCTCCCCAGATCCTCTTTTCTCTGTTGCTGAGGTGGAGGGTGAGGAACATCAGCCACCCTGGGATTACTAGTTCAGCCTACATTATATAATACCTACACCTGCGTGTGTGTGAGCACATGTATGTGAAAATTAACCATATCTTTTAACATTTAATATATGTGTGTGTTAGCTAAGTACTGTACTGTAAATACTGTATGTATTAAGTACACAGGTGTGCCCTAGCAAATCTAATCCTCCAGAGGAAACACTATGAAGGTCTGATTTATTTGTGGCGTAGATTCATCTTCTGGATGGCACATCTGTTTCTCTGCCTAGGGCACTGTGTACACTCTGAATTTGTTGGCTCTAGGCCGTGCAAATGCAATGACTATGCATGTTCAGTGTGAAAAAGGCCTTGCCTAACTGTAGCTGTGTATGTGTCAATATACAGCAACTCCAACTGACTTGATTTAAACATGTCTTAATGGGTGACATTGAACCTGAATCATGAAGATTACAGTAGATCCAGCAAGTTATAATCCAGCAACTACTATACATAAATTGAGACTTAAAACACTCAGGATTCTTTGAATATTAAATGATTTCTGAAAGGAAGGTTGCTATTTCCTTTGCCTTGATATTGCAGTTACACAAGAGGCATGTCTCTAATTTATAATCAATAATGTTTTTCTTGTGAGAGTGCATGTGTGTGGGAATGCCTAGTCTATGTGTCATCTTGAGTGCTGTTGCTTGTTTGCGTGGGGTATCTTTTTTGACACATTTCTTGTGCTGTCAAAGCATATTGTGTGTGAGTGATTACCTGTCATCGCAAGCCTTGAGCTCTGCTAACTCCCCAATCACGCCACTGCTGTTGCTTCTCCAGTTGCTCTCCCACTCTTTCTTTCTAACCCCTACCAACCCTCTTTCTTGCCTTTTGTCTTTCCTCCTTCTCTATTTCTCATTTTCTCCTTCACTTCTGTCTGTGTATCCTGCCAGAAAGGTGATATTGGGGTCTCGAGGTTGGTGGTTTCTTTGATCTTGTTATTTTAATGTATTTTTTCATTTTTATTGTTTTCCTAAAAGCATTCGACCACAAAACAACCTATGTAGGTCTTCATGAAATTCCTGCAGTTTACATGCATGTAATACATGTAACAACCAGGTCCGGAGATTGTGATGTCTGTCTGTCTCCCTCTGTGTGGACCATCCATGTTACTGTTTAAAAAACAACATGGTGTTTTTATGTTTTTTGTGGCAGTGGGATCATTCTGTGCACTATTTGATAGTGGCACTTTTTCACTTTGCTTTTATAATTGGTCATTTTCAATTTACACATTACTGTCATACCTTTTTAAGTAGGACTGCCAGCACTCTCAACTTGCCAGATAGTCTGCTCTAAAATCTGGAAAAAACTCTCCAGCCTTTCTGATTAAGCCAGCCTGACTTTTGCTTGGACCCTGGTTTAGTGTTTTGTATTATGACAATTTTGTATTATGTATTATGTATTATGATATGACAATTACGTCTTTCTAAATTCTTTAAACCTACTCACAGCATGATAATGTGGATAAGATGTATAAAGTACACAAAATTTGAATTGAGTGGATTTTTTTTACACTTCTCTTTGGTCATAAGTTTGGCTTGCTGTTTATGTTGCATTGGCATTACGAGATCAAATGACGTGTGCTTCTCCAGTCAGGCATAAATATCTGCAGCTAATGGTAGACAGTATTGGGGTATTGATCGTGAAGTCCATTCTTTGCTATAACTCTGTTCCTACAAATTGCTAACTAATGGCTGCCTGGACTATTGATAATTCTGAATCTCAGTGTGTGTGTGTGTGTGTGTGTGTGTGTGTGTGTGTGTGGAAACAAAGAAAATAATATGTACAAATCCTTGACAAGAGCTAATCAACCTGTGATGTTCCCACTCTGTAAGAGATCATTTTGATGAGAGGTCCTGCAGGGAACTGCGAGCATTCCCATGGCCTTAGGTAATGACACACCTGGTGTATAAATTATTGATGCTTAAGGGCAACTTTACAAAGATGATGAGATGCTTTTTATTGGTTGACTGAGCCATCAGGTTGTGTACCAGGTCAATCTAATGCCCAGTGGTAACAGAGCTGTCTCCATCAACTGAATGTGTTTTATTTTATTACTGACATTGCCTTGGAAACTCTGCAACACCTTATTGTCTACTGGCTAAGAACCACATCCAGACAGTTTACATTCTTTGCCTATAAATGGCAACATAGACTGCTTTCATTACTTTAATGTCTAAGAGGTACTGAAAGAACCCCCACTATCTGTTTTACTGTACTTAAATACTCACTAACTGGCTCTAAGTTTTGTGTTAATAGTCATTGTTATGGTGGAGTTGTGTCTTCTATTTAATTATTATGTACAGCATTTTGCAATCAATTAGCTACTGACTTGGTTTTAGTAATAAACATGCCATACTGTTAGAAATGGAAGCTATACAGTTATAATATAATTGTTCACCTTTGTTTTGGTTGGTTGTGCTGTACTTTACTTAAAACAAATAATCAGCTACAACATAACTTTTAATTCTTACTATTCTTACTTTACTCAGCATTCTTAATGGATTTATTCACATGTTCACATGGTTTTCCTGTACAGACCATACATATACTGTATGTCTTGACACCTTCCTATATTGGATTTTTTTTGTTGTTGTTTTGTTTTTGGTGTTACTGCCAAGCTCTTCGATCTACATGAACATATGGCATTAAGCTTTTGGTTAGGTGACAGAGATGGGGTGAGCTCCAGCTAAGCACCCCTGTTTGATGATAAGTCTGCCCCGTGGGAGGAAACAGCAGGATGCCTAAGACAGCTTGGCTCAAGCTCCGCTGCCTCTCAACAGGTACACAGGAGTGGTGAGTTGAATGCTGATAATCTGCTGTGATTCAGTTTGAGGCTAGAAATGAGACAAGGAAATAGCCAATATAAATAGTCCTTAAGGAATTCACTCAATCAAACAAAGATTACATTATTAAAATATTCATTTTGGTCTTTTTTATATTGTTTTTCTAAACAATCTTTTCAAGACTGCCCTTTCGAGTACAGTGGCACCCCTCAAAGGTTGAAGGATTTGTGAGTGGGATGTGAAAAATATCTTCCCTGCTTTGCAGTGTTATCCCATGTGCATCCTTTATTGCTAAGCCAGGACATACACACACTAACAGCTGGCATTTAAAGACAGATGGAAGCCTCAGGGCAGAAATCGTCTTGCATTCAGACAATAAATGGGTAATATATTATCATTCCTATGTTGATCAGGGACACAACTTGCATTAATTGAATTGATGGCACTATTTATAATAGTATCGACCACATACCAGTCTTAGGTGTGATGGCACGCAGAGAGAGGGAGCTTTTATGAATGGCAGGCACATTGATTAAAGTGCATACTCATCTTTGAATCAATAGACCACCAAGAAGTTTGGAGCTGTGTGGATTACAAAGCATTAGGATAAATGTGAAGCATTATTTAAGTGGAACAAAAGAATTAAGATAAAATTGCAGTCCTGGTATTAGAAAACATACGGTTTAATCCTCATGACCATCCTGACATTATACTGCTCAGGCTTGTAGTTAAAACTCAGAGTAATGTCATCAGCACCGGTATCTTGTATTTCACACTAAAATCTGTTATACTTGATAATGTAATACTTTGTTTACAATACAGAAGGCTATCATTTTGATACGTGCTGCATGCACTGGATTGGACAAGTGGTGTACTTCAGTGACTAACATAATGAATACACTGTGGTAGTTTATCCTTGTTTTTTACGTGTGACTTGCGGCTGCTTCTGTATGTGGAGGTAAATCTTAGATAAGCTCTTAAGGTAGGTGGTGAAAAATGAAACTTAGTACGTACACCCAATATAATAAGAGCCTGACTTTCCTTACAGACATATGATGTAAGCCAGTGGACAGCTGTTGTTGGAAAAACAAATAGCTTTGGAAAGTTAACTTATTAAAACTACTGAACATTAAATGAAAGGATGTAATTTAGAATTACAAGTACACATTGTATTCAATATCAGCCAGATACAATAGGTGAACTTGTAGTATTTCTCAAATGAGCTGGACGTAAAAGGATAATTGAAAAGTACATTTAGATATAATATTCATTACAAACCAATGATTCTGTTGCTTTTTTTTACTTCTGTTCTCCTGTTTCTCTCCTGTGGTTCCTTCTGAATTAGCCTGTCTACCACTGACCTGTCTTAGTGTTTCAGTCACTTGTTTTAGAGTTAATGTGTGTGCTTGTTGCTGTCACTTGGCGTTCAGTATCACTCGGATTCCTGCTTTCCATTTGTTTAATTCAACTTTATACATAAGTTGTGATCATTTGTGTCCTTTTTTTGGCAAGTTCCTACAAAGGTTCTCTTCACTGAATATGATGTTTGGCACTACATCTATTTTCAGTACCAACTGCTCTTTAGTTTTTACAAATCTTTGTTGTACTTATCCCTAAGTGACAAATGCAGGACCAAGATAACTGTATACAAAATCTTTGTTGATGGAAGTTTAAAAATCAAAAATATTAAAATTTGCAAAGCAGCAAAATGTCTCATTTGAGAAGATATAATAACAAATATTTGCCATTTTGCTTAAAATAAACTGTTAACTAATTTTCAAAATAGATGAATTTCATGTTGATTTGCAAAATGATTAATTGGCAAATACATGCACAGCACACTATTTTGTTAATCTCCCTTTTATTCTTATCTTCCCATGTAGTGCCATAATATATTATTTAACTATTTAACTATTAAATGGTACCTTGACATTTATCTGAACTCTTTATCTGCAGTTATTTTCCCTGCTTGATGCAGTGTGTGGGTCTGTGTGAGAGTCATCTCTCATCAGTGTTTAGCTGCTGCAGCAACTCAGCCTGATCCAAGTAAACTTCTCTGTGTATAAGTGTGCTACATTACGTCACCATTCATTGCCACTCGTCTTGGCTGATTGTGCATTGTTATGTTTCATGTTAGAGCCACATCTCTATATAGTAGATTACAGCAGCATCATCAGTCATTACAGTCAGTATTCAGCATTATGTTGTGGTGGCTTGGTCCTGCTAACAAATAAAACTGTTGCCAAGATTAGCAGTAAGAGCTCTTCCAGACAGCAATGTGTGGTGAATAAAGCAGAGGCTAATCCTCCCTCCATAGCTGTTGGCTACATGTCCATTTATGGCTGGTTGGCTGTTGTATTCTCTTTCCATCGCCTCTGTTAATTTGCAGGAAGCTGAAGTGGTTGAGACGCTTCAGCACTTCTCAATATACACAAACAAATCAGTACATTCACTGGCACCAAAGCTCAACCCAAGCATAATGCACTCTTCGTTGAAATGCTTTTGTATTTTTGGTGTGTGTGTGCTATATGTACATGTCTGTGTGTATACTATCTGTACAAAGAAGCAATATCCTCCAGCATGAGTCACAGGGTTGAAATTAAAGCCTTGGATGATCCCTTCCTCAATAAGCAAACACTTCATTTTGACAGATCATTAACTAGACATTATCTTTCATTAGGCGCCTCTGCATTACTTATTCACCACCCCTAGGACACACAGGCACATTCATAGTTAACCCCATCCACACATACTCTCATAGCTAAACAGTGAACTGATTTAATACAGTACACTGAAAACCCACTATTTAGCAGTAACTGTGCCACTGGATTGGACTCTGACCGCTGACAGAAGTCTTTGTGCAGCTTGATGTGTTTATTATACACTCAAATCTAATTTCTGTGGCTCCCATTCATGTCATTAATTCCCCACTAGTATCATAGCGCACCGATCCCACAGCCACTTTACAGATGGTAAGAGTAATTAGATTGACAATGAATTTTACAAGAGCGAAAAGCAAGTGGTGTTGTAAAGAGCATTCTGATGAAAAGGGGAACGCTCTTAAGAGCATCATCAGAGAGGAAATCATCACATCATGTGGTGGTAATTTAGATGCCTGCTGTTCCTGCCCCTCTCAGTGGAGACAAGTGGAGAGCGACCAAGCTAAAACACCAGCACTGCAAGCCTTCCCCTCCTCTGCAGTAGTATCAGTGATACAACTTTAGTTGTAGAGTGAAAACAACCCACTGGCGACATTAATGGGCCAACACATTTCAGGGTAGAGATGGGGGCAGTTTCCGGCCCGCCAGACTCCATCCATCTGCTCAGCGCATCGGCACTTTTCTTGTTTGCTCTCTCCATCATATCCTGTGTCTACCCACCAGTCTCTGATCTCCATCCATCTCCCTGAGTGGCTTTTTTCCCCACTCATGCCTATAAAAGCCATGCGCCTGTCTCGGTCAAGCACACCCTAGCGATCTATCAGAGGGCGATTTTATGGGCTTTTCCCCCATACTGATGGCTATTTAGCTGTCCTCATTCAACCATAGGACAATTTGTTATAATGTTTGTCCAACACATTTAGACTGAGGACGCTTTATGGAAAGTTTTGACAATTCATTACACTGACAAATCAATGACGCAGCAGGGAAGAAGGAAGTGATAATGAGATTGTTGTGAACGAATACTGGATCGATAAAAGATCAAGATGAAGGATGTGATGATATATTGAAATAAATGGAATCGCCTTTGAATACCCCCTTTAACCAGTAATATGAGAAAAGGTCTCCCAACTTTAATCCTCCTTATGCCTTTTTCTTGCTTTCTGCCTGCCTGACTATTTTGACTTTCACAGGCACATGGAGACTTTATCTGGATTCTGTATGCTTGGATGATGTCAATGCCTTAATGCACAAGCTTGAGTTGCACAACTAAAAGAACACAAAGCGTTGCCTTACCTCTCAGTCGATGTCAGTTACATGTCAATGAAAAATCACTTTGAAAATTGACTGGTGTATTCCTCCAGGAAACACTGGGAGATGATTGTGAACGGAGGTTTATGTGTTTCCAATCTTGTATATTAGCTTTGAATTTCAATGGTGTTCTCATTAGGGATGACTGAAGTGAGAGCAATACAATCAGGTATCCAATAAGCAAATCAATTTGAAGTTTGTGGTTTATAGAGTAAACAACAACCTCCACTAAACACAACTTTTTTTTGCTCTGGAGGAGCACAGGATATGCATGTGTATATGTAGGAATGTGTCTACATAGAGATACATTATACCATCATGATTCCTATAGTATCATCAGAAAAAGGCATCTTGGGCATCTTTGCCTTTATTCGATTAGAGGTTAGAAGAAAGATATGAAGTGAGAGATGGGGCATGATATATACAAGAGGTCCTACACTTTCAAAAATACTATTTGGCAGCACTGCACTCAGTGCAGAGCACTACCTATAACATACAGTATATGCTGATTAGCCTAAACCTAACCACATAGTGTGCAAAGCTCAGGCTTCAATGTCTTGATCCTTCTTGCTGAATGTAAAACTTTGGGATTCTGCCAATAAACATAATCCAGACAACAATTTTGTTTTTCAATTTACTTTGTACCTTTTCTTGTCAGAATGAATTTGAATGAGAGATGTAACATAAACTAGTAGATGATCTGTGTAAACACCAATTGTCTGCTGATTAACCATCATAGAGGGCACCTCCAGATAATGTGCTCCAGTTTGCATGTGGGTGTGTGAGTCTGTTTGTCTTTCTTTCTAAAGAAATGACTCTATTGTCTGGACAGAGAGGACGTGTCTGGGACAGACTCCACAAGGACACACGGAAGGAGAAAAGAAGATGGCAAAAAAGGGGCAAAAAACAGCAAGAGGAAATGAAAAGTGTAGAACGAGAAAGAGAAAGCATGCACTTTAAACTCATGAGTAATTCATACACATTTCTATTCTGCCTTTCTCCAGCTCAGTAAACATAAAGACATGCAACATTATTTGGCTGCTCTCTATAGCAAACTAAACCTAAAATGCAAGCTGTATAGTGAGGTAGGCATAGGAAAAGGGGGTTAGTGGACATTCACACTATCACAGATTAACTATCTGTACGACAGGCAAGTTATGGCATGACTTTGTATGTGTGAGTGTGTGTGTGTTCGTAGGTGTGTGTGTGTGTGTGTGTGTGTGTGTGTGTGTGTGTGTGTGTTTGTGTTTGTGTGTGCC